>JAGFZM010001601.1:0-46243 GCA_017657215.1 Limnothrissa miodon
AAGTTTTTAAAAGCCAACTGATATTAAGTCTAGCGTACTTAAAAAAAATAATTTGGCTTGTGGGAAATTAAGTTTGTTCAACATGGCTTAGCTTTTGAAGCCAACTGAAATTAAGTTTAGCCTACTTAAAAATTGAGTCGGCATTGACAAAAGAATGAGTTGGCAGCACTGAATAATTGCTTTGTTGGGAATACTTAAAAAGAGCGATGCAAATACTTGCCTTAATTTTTTACGTTCCGGCAAGGTGTTATTTTTTAGAGTGTACTTGCCTGCTTTATGTCAGTTCATTTCTTCACTTACTGCAGTAGAGACACTTTTCATGAAACCTTTTCCCTTGGCTACCAGCATGCAGACAAACCATCTTCGGTGAAAATGCCTTTGAAAAGTTTTTGTACCCTCATCTTGGTGTAAATAAATTGCAAAGTCATTTCAAGCTAGAATACCAACAATGGCACAGTTTAAAACTTGGATAAAGGACTCAAAAAAAGGGAGAGAGTTTCTCAGAACAAGGCTCTCCACAGTTAAAATGCCTTTATTGAACGTGACATGTCCTATATCACCTTTTTTTTATCAAATAAGCAGCACACCACGTCCCTTTCTATCAACCGTATGCCTTCCCACCCACATACACTCAGTACACTGGCCAATACTATGTAAATTAGGGACAGGTCCCCCACCCCTTCACTCCCTGGGCCCTTGAGTCGTGGTTATGCCCAAGGTTTCTTTCTTCTTAGTAGTGCGTTTATTCTTAGTGCGTTTATCCTGTTGCTCTTGGATGCCTCTTGTTAATGTGTGGCAGTAGTGCTGGTTGACCCCCCGTAGTTATTTCTCCAGACTATTCATAGCCTCCCCCCCATGCAGTGCTGAGTCACCCACATCCCACTTTATTTTGCCCCATTCTAAACCCCCCACTCCTGTTTTGCTCAATAGACTGGCATGAGTAAGATTTCACAGCATTTTTTACACCTGTATAACTTAAAAATGTATGTGACAGGAAACATCATTGATCTCTTGACTCCTTGATTCCCACGTGGCCTAATTAAAAGGACTATTTGAGTGCTGAATGCACAGGTGCTGTTGTTACTGAACGCTCCTGGTGATCATGCTGAGATAATGTTAAATTGCCTTAAACTGCCTTGTTTTTATATGGGATTAAGACAGGGTAAGCTTGGCCAGGCCTTCCCTGGAAAACAAGATTTTGAATCTCAGTAGCAATATTCCTGGTAGGGTAAGGGTTAAATAAAGATGGAAAAAAAGTATTTGGAATTTGGTAAAGACTTAGTTTTATTATATACAGTTTTATTCCATATTTTCCATGTTCCAAACATGTATTTTTTCAGTTTAATCAATGCAAGGAAAGGCCTGGGTAATTAGCGCCATTTACTATGATAATCATGCATCAATGCCATCTCAGTCACAAGCGTTTGATCATGTGGGTCATCCCTGCTAGGTTGACCATGGATTTACTTCTGCTGACACTCTTTCATGTTATTGGAACCCGTGATCTACATAGATCACACCCCTATGCATGTGCTTGCCCACATGTGGAGCATACATGTTGACTAACAAATAAGCAAAAACACAGACATGCACAGATACACACACACACACACCCTATGTGTTGCAGGGTAGCCTTGTGGTCTGGAAATTGAAGCCAAGACAGAAAAAAAAAAAAAATTGTGCGGTGGGTTTCACACCGTCACACTATGCATGCACTTGCCATGTGGGGCGTACACATTGACTAACACACAAGAAAAAACGCACGCACAAAAATACACACATACAAATACACACACACACACACACATCTACTATACATGCCCACATGTGGGCACACACACACACATACACACACACTCACACGCATTCACACACAAGCAATCACACAATCACACCCTTGCCTATTAATAGTGCAAACGAGGAAGGTTTTAAGGTTAACAACTCTTTGTTATATCATTCCATATCTTCCCCTATATAAAATTACCTTGTATATCTGTTCTCCCGTAATGCATGTTTTACAGACTAGCTTCATGCAATATGCATTTCCCTCTAAAATAATGTACGTATGTATTTTGGCTGACTCTTCAATATCACAATAACAAAAATGGGGTAACATTATGCCATGTATTTTTTCAGTAGATATAAAAATCCATAAGTGATACATTTTGTCACGAGTGCGGCGTTTAGAAGGCATGGTGAGACCCAGACGCAGGCAGATTGGACACGTAGATAATATTTATTGAACAAGTAGGATAACACATGGGACAAGACTTACGCACACACACCACAGGAGAACAAGAGTAGAGGGTCAGGGAAACACGACAATGCAAAGACAACGACTGAACTAACACAGGGGTTTAAATACACATGAGGATAGATTAACACAAAACAGGTGAGGCAGGGCGGAGCTAGAAACAAGACAATGATTGAATAACAAGACAACAACATTGGACACAGGTGGATCAGGAGGCAGAGCACACACTAGGAGAAACATACGGCAAATGGTAAGACGCGGACTGATAGGACAGGAACAGGAACGTACTGAACAGGGAAACAGACAAGACAAGAACGTGAACTGATCATGACACATTTGTAAGATTTCCTTTGTTATTTTGGCAATCCCCTAACAAGAACTTGTTTAATCAACAAAGGTGTTTCACAAAGTTAGCGGTGGCATTCTGGCTCACATCTGACTCACATCTGTGTGTCTCAAATGTGTTTACAATGTTTTTTGAAGTGTAAAAATGTTGCTTCAGTAAAATTGATACAGTGTAATGAGCCTGGAACCGCTGTTTTGTTTTATTTATCAAACAAAAGTTCTAACCGTGGGCTGTGACTTAAACAAGCTCCTTCCTGCATCTGTCCTGATCTCCTCACTCTCAAAAACATTCAACTATAATTTACAGACAGCGTGGGGATGAAGCGCCCAGTATGAGTGCGGTGGATGAAGAGGGATCTGACGCTGATGCATAGAAAATTGCTTGAACTACCAAGAAAGAAAAAAAAAAGAATGATGGACAAACGGAAATCTTCACAGACATGCCTAAGAAAGAGCAACCCAACGGCTGTGGCAGCAAGACAAATCATTCAAAGAAGACCCATCTTTAACCCTGGGGAGTTCTCTATTGTCGGAAAGCACCGCTAATGCTTACTTATCCACCCCTCTAGATTAGGACAGTTCCATCATAGATCATTGAATACTGACTGAGATAGCGCAGCATAATGCGTTACTATGGAAGCAAGAGTGAATAATTCCAGTCTGTATAAGCACGAGTGTCACATTACATGACATTATAAAGTTCTCAGTGATCTTCGGTGATGAGAGCTCAGGCCCCCCTCCTCGTTTTGCTTTTACCTTTTTCTGGTTTCATGCAAAATGGTAAATGGATTGCATTTATATAGCACTTTTCTATTCCTATGAACACTCTAAGCCTCTCACTCACCCATTCACCCACATGCATTCGTGCACTGGTGGCAGAGGCTGCCTAGCAAGGTGCCATCCTGCTACCGGGAGCAATTGGGGTTCAGTATCATATCATTTCGATGAAGTCAGATGGAGCAGGGCTAAAACCTGCAGCCTTCCGGTTGCCAAACGGCTCATCTACCACCCGCGCCACCCTCGCCAAAGAGGATTTAATTGTCCCAATGAAGACTTAATTCATAAAACCCATAAAATGCTGCTTATTTTTACGCTTGTACATGAGAAATAGCACCAAAATACGATTCAATATATTTGCTCATGTTCTGTCACATCCATAATTCTAATAAATTGGCCCATTGCTGTCTACTTGCACAATGAGCCCTGTCTGACCAGGGCTGAGACGGGCCCAAAGGCTAATGGAGAATGGAAGTCCAATCAGACAAGGAACAGTGGATATATGAGCTGGCCGTAGCCTTTCCAGGGTGACCTTTCTAGAAGAACAGTGATCCATGGCTACGTACCGTAGAGCCATAAACAAACCTCAGACAGAGAGCATCTGACTCACAGCCGGATGCGGGCCGGATGTGAGCTGCACCCAGCTGTAGTGTGGGTCGTGTGTGTTGGTGAGGGGATGTCAGGGGGTAATCTCACACCATCTCGGCTCCCAGAGATGAACGTCCAAGCTGCGACTGGTGACCTGCTGGAAGGGGCTGATAAGTGTGATGTTATTTTCAGACTCTATTTCACCGTGGTGATGATTCAAGAGGGAGGAGTGTGTGTGTGTGCGTGTGCGCTTACACGTGTGTGTGTGTGTGCTCACGCATGTGTGTGTGTGTGTGTGTGTTCTAAACTGATCTAGAATAAGACAAAGGAGAAGGGCTACTAGAAGGCCCACAACAATAATGTCACTGACTGAGTGGTGTCAGACTCTAGGTTAAGGCCCCTGTATATCATTATACAGGCTAGTCTCATTGAGAAATACAATCTCTTTTCCAAGAGAGGGCTCTCTCTGAACTCTGCAAACCTGAAAGAATTCACTCATTTTAGAGATGAATAGCTTCAGTCTAGTTGCATTGTTTTGAATTGAGTTGAACTGAGTGTGCCCTAAAATATAGCCCCAGTCTGCTTCTGCTTGCGAGATTAACTCTGAAGAAATGTCACTCCATACTGGATCTGATGTCCTAGTTGACTAAAGCTGTGAAGAAGAGCATTATAAAAGGCTTGTGGTTGAGAATGCATGTTTATATACCGTATTATGAGACTCTATGTGCTGTCCTGTTCCCTCAGGACTGAACTGAACCATGCAATGAGGAGCTCGTCACCCACAACTCTAATCCACCACCGGATCCACGGGAACCCACAGCACTGGGCCACAGAGGTAACATGATAACATCAACATCAATCCCCAACCCAAACCCCCCGACCACACTGGTATAAAAAATTATCTGTAACATTTTAATGTGAACAAATCCCCAGTGGCACTGGACCACACTGGTATAAAATAATCTTTAACATGTTAACGTCAACAACCCCCCCACCCCCTCCCAACACACACGCACACCCCTCCTTCAAATCCAGCGAGCACTTTTCTAATGGCTGTGAGTGTGAGATGCCCTACGGATGTCTTACAATGTCCCCGGTCTCTGGCTGCCTGACTCATTGGCGTGACAACTAGTTCCCCCCTGTGTGCGACAAACTCTCCGAAACACAGCGCTGCCTTCCCTCCTTGCGTCTTTCCCCTCACCTCGTCCCACCACATCCTGCTGTACTGATGTGGTCGAGGGCCGAGACGCTAATTAAAATAGCTAATTAGCCCGGCTATGATCTGGTTCACTTGATTCAAAGCATCACGGAATTTGTCGGAGTTTAGTAAATGAATATCGCTGGATCTGTTTTGTGTATCTATGCATCCACAAATTAAGCCTAATTCTTAGGACAACCTAGTAACCCAAAGATCAAAACTTGACATAATGATGCCCACATGTAGCAACAAAGCAACACTGATACTGGCAATAAGAGTTTGACAAAACTAAACAGGCTTATACGAAGACTTACAGGGGATTTTTTTTATTCATTCATAAAATCCCCGGTCATGGTGGTTCTAGTTAGCTTAATATAACAATATTTTCAATAAATGTAACACCAACCACTCGGCTGTGGAGCTCATATTTCTTGACCATTAGTCTCAGACACCTTCATTTGCTTCACTTGCCATCTCTGGTGACACTGCATAATTCCCTCTCTCTGGCCGTGTAGTCTGGACTGCTCCAATTTGCCCCTCAGACTAGCGTGCTGCAAGGGCCAACCCTGTGGCCTGTCTCCTGTAGCAACGGTATCAGTACATCTGCACGCTTACTTGATTATTCGACTGATCCGTTTCATTTCCCCAGAGCTCAGTTCAGTTGCTCTCAGATAGACCACAGTGTGTAGTCAGACCATGTCTGGGCTCACAAACAAGGCCAGACAAATTATATTAGCCGCTCACCCATCACCACTCCATCAGCGATCACTCAGCAATTACTCTTCTAACCAGCCAAGAGATGGGAGGTAGCTAAGTATACTAGGTAAGTACTGCAGTACTGCACTTAAAGGCTTGTTACTTTTCTTTTAATGCATTTGAGCAAGTTGCTTCCCAGCATTTGTCAAGTGTAATATTTTTACGGATTGTTACAGTGAATCAGGCATATTTTTCACCAAAAAAAAAAACTGTCAAAATAGTGTTTTACTCAAGCATACACAAGCAGGCCTATACTTTTTACTTTTTCACTTTCAGTACATTTCAGAGTCTGTACTTTTCACTATGACTTGAGTCAGAGTAGAGAAGTCAAGTCAGTACTCATAGAATATAGTTTTACGTAAGTATCTATACTTTAACTTGAGTATGGAAAATTGTTTAGGCCTACTTTTGCCATCTCTGAACCAGCCACATACATGCTAAAGAACCCACAGCAGGGATGCTAAAGTTTTAGATAACCTTACATACAATAGGCATAAAATACATCTGTTAATATCTTATGTGTAACTTTTTCAACCATTAACACATTCCTCTATATTTGTACATATTTACAGCCAACTCACTGTATTTGTATAACATGCACTTGCTGCTCTTGCAGTTCTAATCACATTCTGTTACCCTGTAATTATACATGTGTAATGACAACAAAGTTAAATCTAATCTAATCTAATCTTACACAGAGCTTTGTGGAAGGAACATATTAATGGAATAAATTGTAGCTTGCCTTGTTGAGGTAATGATGCCACATTTGAGAACCTTTTGACAATTATTAAAACTATAAATGCAAAGACAATTAATCGGTTAATTCCCTCCTCAGGGGCCCAGTTGTTCAGTTGTGAAAAGGCCAGACACAAATATTTATTTATAGAATGATCCTTCACCTTAATCAAAAGTCATCAGAGGCACAGTTGTACCTCCTTCTAATACCTGCTACTAATTCTGGTCAAATAAATCTTTCATGTTTAACTCATGAAAGGAATTAAACAGTAACTCCTCCTCTCCTCAAATAGGCTACTTCTTCAAGACAACACCGGGTCTCAGAGGAGCGCCGGCCCGAGGTCAGATTGGTTACCATGGTGACGTGACGGCAAAGTGACTCTCCGAGATGTATGAAAGGGATGCAGGAGTCAGAATCAATGAACTTACGCGGGGCCTGGCGCTACAAAGGCGGCCTGGTTCAAAGAGCGTGTGTGGGGGAGAAAAGTCACTCCACGTCCAATACCTAATTAAACCAGCCGTCTGCGTGCATTACGGAAGCGGAGGGAGAGACATTGAGGCGAGCCGCTGGGGTCATGCAACGGGAAGCCAGCCAGAAGACTCTCAATGGGCCTCTCCCTTTATGGCTCTGAATAAAAGAAATATATTTAAGAAAATGAATCTTTTATACGCTCTCCTTTGGCACGGGAGACTTTTATCTCTGTCCCATTAGCATTTTTGGGGCGCTGAAGCAATTTACATTTTTATAGCATAATTAATGAGCAGCCAAGTCATTTACATTTCTTCCTCTTTCCGCTGGCACATTGTCTGGAGTCTATCTGATTTTTAGAAGGCCATTGTTTGGGGACTTTAATAGCACGTATGTGCATGAAAGTGTACATTTCTTTGGTTTGTCTATGCGTCGTGTGTTTGTGTATGAATTTGTGGTTATATTAGTTTGAGAATGTTTGTGTGTGTGTGTGTCTCTCTCTCTCTCTCTCTCTCTCTCTCTCTCTCTCTGTGTGTGTGTGTGTGTGCGTGTGTGTATTGTGGACTGGACAGAATATTAAAATGTTAGCTGCGTAGGAGTGACAGGGAGGGAATCCCAAGATGGCTTCTAGTAAAAGTGGCTTTGATGCACAACACTGAGTGGACACAAGGACTGTTGCTTTCTGGTGGAAATCAAAGCCAGAGGCTAATTTGCGTTCGTGTAAGTGTGTGTGTGTGTGTGTGTATGTGTGTGTGTATGAGTGTGTGTATGAATGTGTGTATGTGTATGTGTATGTGTGTGTGTGAGAGAGTCTGAGTGTGTGTGAGTGTGTGTGTGTGTGTGTGTGTGTGTATTCACACAATAGCACAACAACCCACAAATTAAGTAATTTACACAGCTCACATCAAAACGGTCCATACAGGTGCCATGTTCTCTCTCACACAAGAAAGGAGGAAAGAGGAACAATTATATATTTTTTAACCATGTAGAAATAATGACGTGTTTCTATTGCCAGCATCAAATGAATAGGAGTACTGACCGGGCAGTGTTCCCTTGGTCCTGGTCCTGTACCTCTCTTTTACTTTGACTAAACAAGTTCAAAGTCCTGGGGATTCTAAATAAAAAGGTGAAATGTTTATAAAGAAGTTATTGATTAATTCTTTAAAAGTAATTACTCACATATAACATATTTATAAACACTGCTAGATGTCCTGTGTAGTGGAGTGACTTAAGCTCATTGTCAAATCACCGGAGCAATCAGAACAAGAAACAATTATCTAATTGAGTAATTAAGTTATTAATAAAACAAGAGTCGAAATATGATATGATGCTTGACAAGTTACTTGCACTCAAACAATCAAACAAAAACCTTGTGAACATTCATTTTCATTTACAGCATTTCAGTAGTTTTCACTGACTTCAATTCAAGAGTTTTTAACACATTTGACCATTACCATTATGATTACTAAAACATTATGACGCCTAAAACATTTGCAATGGTTTGTAGGAATGGAGGCAAAATGTATGTATTTGATGTCTTGAGTATATAATTTCTATAGACACTATCATGTCACGGTTGTGGGTTATGTTTCCAGTTTATCCTGTGTCATTTCCCTGGTTTGCCCTGTGTTTATGTTCACCAGTCATCCCTTCCATGTGCTTGTGTTTGCTCTGTCCACTTCCTGGTTTAGTCATGTGATCCTGTTTTCCTGCTTGTTCTCTCAGCTCCACCCCTCTATGCATTCAGTCTTGTTTCCTCATTATTGTCTCATTATTAACCCGCCTTAGTTCACCTGTGTCTTATTCCCCAATCACCTTGTGTAAATAATCCTGTCTCTCTCCACTCCTTTGTCGGTCATTGTTTGAATTGTTGCGTGTTCCTCATGTTATCCTCAACTCAAGTGCAAGATTGTTCATTTGTTTTGTTTTGTTTAGTGTTTATAAATTGTATGTCTTTGTGAAGCCTGCACCTGGGTCTCGATTATGCCTTGTAGAGGCTCTGCACGTGATCAATTACAACAATCAACTTACCATTAAAATAAATGTCCTTTGCCCTGGAATACTAGACACACCTCCAGCAAGTGGCACAGTCCACTTAAAATGCAATGGAACATGTGAAGATATAACTTTTAGACCAATTTAAGACCTAGTGCATAATTTTTCATACGTATAGCCTTACATTGTAACATTTTAGACTTTTTAAAACATTATAAGCCATGCTAAGTGACCGACAGTGCATTATTATACCACAAAAAGAGAAGTGAACACTTGTTTTTAACAGCTTCGTAATGTTTTGGGTTCTGTAATTATTGCAAATTGGTTTGGAAAGGTATTCAGGCGACTTGGGGCTCCGACTGTGGATTACATAACTTACATCAGCTAAATGGAGAACCATGGGAACTTTTTAATCACTTATGAGGGGAATTAACCAAAGCACAAACTGATCTTAAAGCCCCTTTAATGTTAAGTACACTTCTACTCTCATCTGAAGTTATTGCACTTCACCTTCAGGTTTTAAAAGCTATCACAAGTGTCAGAAAACAGAAGAAGGTGAACACAAGTATACAATGGCAAACAGGCAGTGCATACTGTTGTTGTTCAAGTGAACTGGATTTTAGAGTCATTTTCTGAAGTGACATCATAAAGACTTTTTATATTTGTTACATAATGCAAATGTGGCTGTAAGGCTAAATGTGATTTTACGCCTACCTGTCTCTTGCTTTTAGGTTAGATACTCTGCATCGCTGTGTTCTTCTCAGACCATGCCCAGAGGTGCGTTCAGAGTAGGCGAACATATGCGAACATAGGCGAACGTTCGCGAACTATGCCGTTGAGCAAACATAACGTTTGCAAGCGTTTGCGAACATAGGCAAACTGTCTGAAGAGGTAGTTCTCCACAAACGAACATGGACCAGGGACTGCGAGAGATGTGATTTCTGCCGTAGACCTACTGCAATATTCCTAAACAGAAAGCAATAGATAAAATTATAGCCTATCTACACCCTGACTTCAACTGTTATCTTGTGCGTCCTAAAATGCGATTTTACCAGTGGGAATAACGTCGGTGACGTAGCCCTCAATTCTTGTTGTCTGCAGTAGCCTAGGCTAAGGTCTCAACGAGATCTATCACTTCAATTGTACCGTCTTTCGTAAACTCTTCCATTAACATTGAGGCTGCAGCTAATAACATGTCTTTATTTGTCGCCATTTTTTTTCCACTTCCAGTTTGTTTACAGTTTAAAACAAACTTTTTAGAAAAATCGTTCAAAATGAATTGTTTAATGTCAACGCCTTCGGTGCGAACGTTTGCCTACTCTGAACGCACCTCTGGTCAGCCTCTCAGAAGAACTCATTAAAGAAACTGAAAGAGGAGTTTGTGAAGGAGAGTGGTTAGGGACCTGCACACTCATGTGAATTGGTCTAGCATTGGGCCTGGACAAATTATATATGTACACAGATAACAGAAAGACGATGGGGAATATGATCTGTCCACTGAGTCTTATGGCATTATAGTGTGGAGAGTAGCCTATAACAGTGTCTAAAATAAGCCATCGGCCAAATCAAATTGTTTTGATGTGACTATATAAAATTATCTATTTTCTGTGTCAAGTCCGACAGATTTGTACCTGCTTACCTCTTTGCATAATCTGTAATTATTGCTCCGCATGCATATGCTCAGAAGCATATCTTTGACCGTGGGAAACTTTAATTGTCTCCATGTGAAAGGGTCTTATTTATATTCTGATGTCATCACCCCATTGTAAAAAGTTGTGATGTTACATAATAAAAGGAAATAGGTGCATTTGGTGACCTTGTTTATGCAGGAGTGACAGTCAGCTGTATGTAAGTGTAAAAGACGTCAAAAAACGTCTTTTACACTCAACAGCATACAACTATACGTTTCAACCGCGTTTCATTCACATATAAGTTTTAGCATGTTTGTAATGTTCGCTATCAGATCAGGGATCATCCAACCAGAAGAATACAAATTGGTACTTAGGCGAAACAGACTTTAATGAAGGCAACATTTTCACAAACATCTATTGCGCCTAGGCTACTTGTACGTCGCAGATCTGCGAGAGGGTGGCACGTGACACTAGCTCTCACCCACCTGAGTAGGCGAGCGCAAGCAATCTGCTGCGCGCGACATCGCCACCCATTCCAAAGTAACCAACCGCCGCCTGGCAGGGAGCCAGTTGTTCATTCGTGAAAAGGAGGAGGGGGCGTCAGTGTTCCGCGGATAGCTGACGTTCCCAATTTTAAGCGGAATACAGGTAAACCAGAACTCTGACAACAGGAATAGCTCGGATTCTCTGAATGAATGTCCCATGTTATGCGCTTGACCACCCATTCCCCCTCGCCGACTGTCGCTTCAACTTGCCTTTTTCCCCGCGGCGCACCATGCGAGGGGAGTCGCACCCTGTGCCATGCTGAACAACTCCCTTACTGTTCTGCTGGTTCTAATCGGTGTTTCCTTAATTCTCCAATTTTCTAACGGTTTGAGTGACGAGGACCTTCTGCTCCCACCAATCAACTCAACGAACAGATTTTTGGCGAACTTGGAGGTGGATGTGCGCTACGCCAAAAGATCTGTGGAAGAGACTGAAGCCTCTTCGGAGACTTCGCCTCAGCCACTGCCTCAGTGTAACGTCAGCGTACAGCGGCTTTTCCCCACTTCACTCGTGGCGCGGTGGGGTAGCAACTTTGGATTCCAGTGTGATGTGCTCATTTACACCACCAACAACCACGGCAGGGCATTTTTCTCTGCCGCTTTCAACCGAGCCATCTCACCTGTTGTTATCGAACACCTTGGAGTTACTGGTGGGCAGCAAGAATTCAGGTTGTGTGTTGGATGTGGCATGGCGAGATACAGGAGGTTTGGGCAGGGAAACTTGAGAGGGCAGCACACGGGAGATCCAATCAACTTCTGCTGTGTAGACTTCGGCCTGGATGAACTGAAGGGGGACAAGAGTTGGAGGTTAAACCGCAAACCCATCGAGTCGACCCTTGTCGCCTGTTTTATGACATTAGTGATCATAGTATGGAGCGTTGCTGCCCTCATATGGCCAGTGCCTATCATTGCAGGATTTCTGCCCAATGGAATGGAACAGAGGCGCTCGAGATAAAGGCAAGAAATAACCCATCAGGGTACAGCAGGGCAGGAAACGGATATATCCTTTAACCTGTGGTAGTTTACAACCATGCGTGCTATACTTTTGGTCAAAATTTCTGTATGCTGTGTTTCCAAGTCGTTACGTTGTTGCTGTTGGCAGTTCCATTTGTAGACATAGCCTATTATGAACTATTTTGATTGGGATTTATTTTTTAAGTCTATATTTCTTGGAAATGTGATATTCAGGCGTCACTATACTGTTTGTATCGTTTTTATATCTTTGTAGAATTTTTTTGCTTCATTTCTAGTGATTAATGAAAAGTACATTTTGTCCCAGGAAATGTATTTTAACACGCTCAGCATGTGGATTCTTATGGCTAAAATATTTATATTCCTTCATGTTAATAGATACTGAGACATAACTATTTTCTATCAGTTAGATTGCCATAAATCTCAAATTAAAGACCAACTTTGGTGTTTGACCATTTGAACTGGTCATATGAAGAGAACTGCAAATTTTAGTACACAAGATGCCATGTAAACGTTTTTTGTATAACCTGAAACCGAAATGAAGGAGTTACAATTTGTTGCCAGCAACATGAACACTTGTTGATTAATAGCTGATTAATTTTGGCTGGCACTGGAGAGTGATAAATGATCAGACCTGTATAATAAAACAATGGAATGTACAGCTTTTGAATTTTGCTTTGTAAATATCACAACAAAGTTTGTTGCGGGAAAGCCAGGCTTTTTTTTTTCATTGGCAGAATAAACAGATGAGGTCTACGCTGTTTTGTAGACAGTATGTTCAAAAGTGTCTAAGAGTACGGACAAAATAAATACGTCTTGCTCAGTCTCATTTGTTTATCTCACTGAGAGTGATTGTCTGCTGCAGCAAAGGGATGAGCATGATAAATGAACTGCGTTCATATAGTGCTTTTCTATACGGACACAGCACTTTACAGTGTTTGCCTCACATTCACCCATTCACACACCACACTGGCAGGGGCTGTTGTGCAGGATGCCAACCTGCCACCAGGAGCAGTTAGGGGTTCAGTATCTTGCTCAAGGACACTTCAATGAGGGGTTAGGTCGAGCGGGGCTCGAAACCACAGCCATATGTAATTATGAACACAGCACATCCCCCATTATGAACACATTCTCACATAAGCGTTGCTTGAATGATTTTCCTTACTTTTTTCCTTAGTTAATGTTGACAATTCTGCAGATGCCGAATGGAAATGGCAGGGAAATGGCTGCTAATGTAAATCCATATGATGACTTTTAGCTGTTGCCTCCTCAGGGACCACTTTAATGGAAAGACAGGTTGGTTGGGCACAGTTTTCACACTTTTTAAAGACAGTTTTATTGCTTATTTATTTGACCTCAATCACATCTCATGGTACAAACAGACCATGTCAACTGTTCTCTAACTGCTGGCTAATTGTAAAGGTTTGGTAGAAGAGAGAGAGGGGTGAGAGAGTGAAAGATGCAAAACTCAAAAAGAAGGGAAAAAGAAGAGAAGTCACATGTTCAGAGGCCTAGAATAGCCACTGGGAGCAGGAACGAGTACGGGTTGAGTGCTGATGATGGTCATGGCCTGCTTGCGTCTCTTTATTTCACGAGCCACTTGGCACCATGAACATGGATTGCAGTAGGTCACATGCAAGCAGTCATCCAGGAGGCTTCCCTGTTGAGTAAGGAGACACACACACACACACACACACACACACACACAGATGCTCAGTTAATACATGTATAGTACAGTATAGTGTAAATACCTATATATAACTATATTATAGTATAGTGTAAATACATTTGGTATATTATGGTATATTCAGTAATTACATAGGCCTACACAGGAACATTTTCAAATTAAGATCATACTTTATATGCAACTTTTTTCTATTTCATATTGTGTCTGAACAATACTAAGGCTGTTGTAAGCCGCTTCCCAATGAATGTAAAAATAAAGTCACTGCCAGGAACCGAGGCCTTACTTGTATGCCATATTGTTTGCGCAGTCCATATCTTACGGCCAGTGAGATGGGAGGAACAGGGCCGGCGTCAAAGCAACAAGGAAGCATGCAGCATTCATTAAAATCCCCCATAACTTTGCAGGTAAAACATGGGAGACAGAATGTAGCATAGCAACCTATAGAGAGATAACCAGATCATTATTGTTCTTTTAAAAATAAAAAAATTGAAATGAAAATGGATGTGTTTAATATCACAAGAAACATAATCTATATCCACAGTCAGATGGTAGAGGATTCAGAGCGTCTTCATTAAAAAAAAAAAAAAAAAAAAAGTTTTTGTTTTAAAAATTGTGAAAGTGAAACATTTTCAACCTCCAAAAGTAGTCCAGTTACCCACAGTCTAGTCCAGTTACCCACAGTATGAACACTACCGTGACTAGGGTTGCAAAATTCCGGGAATTTTCAAAGTTGGAAACTTTCCATGGGAATTAACAGGAATTTATGGGAATTAACGGGAATTTATGGGAATTAACGGGAATTAATTGGAAAAAAATGGAACTTATCTCAAATAAAGGTCAGGGACATAAAGATAGTTGGTAGAAAATAATATTTTTGCAGTCTTGGCTAAAACTATGAGATGTGATATGCATAAAGTTGAGTAGCCTATAATTTGCTATTCTTCAATCACAGGGGCATAACACACTTCTTAATGCAGGGCTATTGAGGCCGCACCTCCTATATGCATTGTGCATCCTCCCATCACATCTCAATGATTTCTAGAATTATGGACTGCTAAAGCAACCTTTATGAGCCACATACAGTCACTGATACAGACACGTGAGGCTACACATTTGAAGACTACAAACAGTCAAGCAAGTTATGATGATATAACTTAGATGATATTTGTTCTAAAATGTTATCACAAAATATAGATTGCTAGCTCACTGGTAAGGCAGATATGTTAAAGATAAGCTAGCTAGCACCTTTGTATCAAAGAAGTTAGCTTATCATGGTGCTAGATAGCACAAAATGTTCTGTTTCTTCTGCGTCCTGCTAAACAGTTTTACATAACCACACCTGATTTCATACATCATTTAAATGTTTTGATAGCCCTTTCCATTTGTTCAGTTTACAATCTACATATTTTTCTTATTTAACAGAAAAATGCTATATTTTAATTTTAATTGTATCTTTTTGGCAAAAATGTCTTCTTATGACAAAATATGTTGGTATATGAGTCATATAGTCTATGTTTCTTAAAATCATCCAAAATTTCCAGTTAATTCACATAAATTCCACAAATTTCCATTTTTGAATATTTCTAAAATTCCCAAGCTAAAGTTTCCATGGAAAGTTTCCGGAAAGTTTTCAGAAATTTACCGGAAATTTTCCACCCCTTTGCAACCCTAACCGTGACCTGGATGAATGAGAATCTTCACAGAAAACATTATAGCCCACATTCTCAACAATTCATGTGCAATGTAGGCCTACTTGCAAACCAAATAAAAGGAACAGTTATTTTTGTATTTTTAACGGTGACTGAACAGCCGGTAATAAATACAAATTCAGATATATCCGGTTTCAGTCTCTCTTCCCCCTAGTAGGTGTTTCCGATTCTCCAAAACTTAATGTGGGCTAGAGGTGGATATAAGAGCCTTCATTTACGCCGTAACGCGCCATTCAATCATAAAAGTTACTACGAAGCTGGTAAATAAGCGACCTGAGATGCACTTTTCCTGCATGCACACAGTAAAATGTCATAGGCCTTACATTCACCTCCACACATGTAGATGGTTAGTGTAACCTAATGCTGAACAGTATTTATGGTAAATGCTAAACAGTAGTGGCTCTAGAATTGCACTCACAGATGCCCATGTCATCACAGCAGTCACAGATCCCTGATCCCCACTCGGGTGAGTTGACAGCCAGCAGAGGCTGCTGTTGCATTACCACCACGTTTGCCGCCATGTCTCCCACTGCACCTGTATGAACCGCACAGCACACTTGACTTGATAGACAGAGAATAAGATGTTATTTCTAGCAGTTTTACTTTTACTTTGCAAAAAACTTGTTTTAGGAAAAAAAAAACTTCTTAGTCACTGTACTGATTGTACTGTTTCAGTTTGTAGGCTACAGAGATCTTAGAAGTAAAACTTTTTTTGGGATGGATTGAAAACATGATTTTGATAATTATATATATATATATGAAAATTGCATGCATGTATATATATATAGTGATTAGATGTTTCCCCAAAGGGAACAACAGGTGTCATAACTGGTACTGAAAAATAAGTAACTTTTCTTTAAAATGTGACATACACAGTACGGTCATTTAATCTGGTTAATGCTGATTACAGCATATATTATGGGATATAAAGTACCTGCACAGTGAAAGCTGTTACTGTATGTCATTTCTGCAACGGGTTTCACATTTTTTAAGTCTTTATTTTAATTTAATTTCAAGTATTAGCCTACATCTCTCATGATATGGGTATAATACATATGAATAATATAAACAACAATATTATTATATTAACAAAAAAATATATAAAAATATATCGAAGTGGAGATACAAGGTCCTTAAGTGGTCCTATTTAATTTTCTTTTGTTAATACTCAAAGTCTTATTCATTCACACTGTCTTTGAAAAAGTCTACATACCTTCAGATTAGCTTTTTGATGGCCTGGGCTTTTGTGCTCTGTCGCAATGATAATTAGTGGCAGTTGCAGAGATGTCTGAAAAACTGATGCATAACTGTGACCATAAATTGCTTTTGCTTCATCTTACTAACTTTAACCACAAAAAGCAAGAGGGGGGAAAGTAACGGATGTGGTTTCTCTGAAACAAAGGTTCGGGCATCTCTGACATGCAGTGGAAAGATGACTCTTTTTGAAGTCTGAGTAAGCCAGGTGCTAAAAGTGTAGAAAATGTTGCAGAAACACAGCACTTCTGTTGAGAGCAAAGCTTGAGAAAAATCTCTAAGGGTGGGAAAAGAGGAATAGATACTATTTTATCACCATCAATGCCACTGTCGCTTTTACTGAATGGTCTGATTCTTTATCAGTTACACAGTTGGGTAACACTTTATCAGATGGGGTCTACATTAGGTCATGACAGCCTGTTTAAACATTAATGACACTTAATTCATTTTTATGACTGTAAAGTCATTGTCATTGTGTTTTTGCAATGTCTGCACCCCTCCCTAAGTCTGCATTTTAAAAACTGAAAATACGGAAAAATACGGAAGGAAAATTATACAAGTAGGAATGAAGTGTCATTAATGTTAACGTGTCGTGTCATGTTCATAGGCTTGTGTCACCATTAAGTAGACCTCTTCAATAAAGTGTTACCCAATATTATAAGCTACTGATAAAACCAGAAAAAGATAAAACCAAAGGTTTTTCACAAACTTTAAGTGTGCAGTTGGTACTTTATAAGTTGTGTGTTTACTGTAATATAAATATATTTTTATTATGAAAAAAGTGAACGCTTTTGTGGGTAATTAACAATGTTTTGCTGATTTGGAGTGGTTTTGTGATTTGTGTATAATTTAGCAAAAATAGCCAAAGAAATCAAATATAAAAAAGTACTGTTCTCCCAGTATGTTAATATGTTTTTTTAAGTAGTTTATAGTAATCACAGACTTTTGCAGTTCTGTTTGTAAGAGTGGGATGGTTTTTTCCCCTCTTTTGCAGCTTGGCTTACAAGAACCCCAAAACCAACCAACTTAGTTTCCTGTGAAATGAAACCAGCATTCTGCCAGCTCTCCTGAATCTGCACCTCACTCTTCAACCTCAATCCGTCGATAGCACAGCCTGCCAATCTTCCTAAATCCATTTCCAAAAAAAAAAAAACACAAATAACACCCAAGCTGCCCTCCCTCCCAACTTTAAGGCCCATCAGAATCACACTGCCATCCCAGCTCTCCAAACCACCACAACCACCACCAGCACCTCCAACAGCAGCACCAGCACCTCCACCTCCTCTATCCCCGGGCTCTGTGTACAGAGCTCTCTTCTCTACACTCTTTGCATGCCCACCTATACCCTGGTAGCAGCATTCAATTCTTCAATGACCCTGCAGTCGGTACAAACTCAGGAGGTGATAAGGTGGACTGGAGGGACGAGGTTCTGAGAGAAAGGTCATTCCTGAAACCAACAGCATGGTGTTCAGCAATTAACCTTGTACTGAAAAAAAAAAAAAAACTGTAAATGACTTAAATCATTTTACTTCAGGAAAAAGCAAGTCAAGGCAAGGCATGATATAGCACAAAGGATTTTCATGAATTTCAAAATTTCATCAATTCCCATGATGGCAAAACAAACACAGAAGAGATAACAAACCGCAGTAAAATGCATAAAGGCATAAATGACTAAAATATAACATAAAATGTAGAAGGAGTAAAATTCATAAAGGCTAATAGCGGTTAAAATGTACGTAATATAAAAGAATGAATCATCAGTCAAGGCATCTGACAACAGTTTGGTTTAAAATTGATTTGGAGAGATTTGAAACTGACAACAGTATAAAGGCATTGTTATGTCTTCAGGAAGTTGGTGCCCAAGCTGAACCGAAAGTTGTATCTGAAAGTTGCCTGACCACCCTTTGTGGTTGGAGTAAAGAGTTCCTGTCTCTTTGAAGCTGTTGAGATATTTGTTATTGTAAGGTTTTATTCAGTCTTATTTGATCATCTGAAAAACAATTCAATTCAATTCAATTTTATTCATATAGCACATTTTATTTATAGTACAGTATAGTGTAAATACCTATTGTATATATACCTATATTATAGCATAGTGTAAATACATTTGGTATATTATGGTATATTCAAGTGATTAGGCCTACACAGGAACATTTTCAAATTAAGGTCATACTTTATATGCATTTACTTTATTCTATTTCATATTGTGTCTGAATAATACTAAGGCTGTTGTAAGCCGCTTCCCAATGAATGTAAAAATAAAATGAGTGAATATTGTACGGATGGGTGGTTTGTGGCAGTCCTTTCCATTAACACCTTGAGGAGGTGTGGCTTACCATACACCATCCCTAACTAAAGGGGTCGGTAAATAGAAAAGTTTTGAGTCTAGACTTAAAGGTGTTGAGAGTGTCCGCTTGGCGAATGTTAGAGGGGAGCTTGTTCCACAGTACAGGCACACGATGGCAGAATGCTCTTCCTCCTATTGTGGATTTTGATCTTCTAGGAATTACTAGGAGACCAGCATTCTGTGACCTTATGGGTCTAGAAGGGTGGTAGGGAATATATGCTGGAGCAAGGCCATTAAGGGCTTTGTATGTTAGGAGAAGTATTTTAAAATCAATTCGGCTTTTAACAGGAAGCCAATGTAAGGAAGCAAGGATAGGTGAGATATGTTCAAATTGGGAGTGAATCACTTCATTCCTAATTTTAGTTAGGCGAGATATTGATTTAAAGAAGAATTTGGGGTTGTTTTTATTATCATTTATAAGTGAGGAGTAGTATTCTGTTTTTGCATTATTAAGTGCTTTCTTATAGTGTTTCTGTCTTTCCACGCAAGATGGAACACTTTAAGTTTGGTGGCATACCATTTTCTCTCAAGTTTACGTGCAGCTTGCTTCATTGAGGGAGTCTGCGCTGTATACCATGGGGGAATTTTGTCTTGTTTTCTAATTTTGGTTTTAAAGGTCTCCTTCCAAAATAAACCGTTTAAGACTTGATGTTTTTACATTACCATAGGTCAGCCCAAGTTGTACTTCTATGCTCAACTTCAAAATGCTCTCCTACCCCTGTAGTCTGTATTCACCTGTGATAGAAAACTGCCGGGAAAAACGAGTGAATCGGAAAAGCCGTACAAATGTACGTCAATTTGAACATTAGCTATGCAGTTAACCCGCCCTCAAGAAAATGTTAGGCTGCCTGCAGACAAACTAGAGGGAGCGTCACAGTGTTGTTAGCCAATCAGAGGCGATACATTTGCATATCATTAATATTCATAAGAATCCTCTCGAGCTATCCCTGCTCTCGTTTTCACCTAACTAAAATAGCTTGGTAGCAAATAGAGTTAGGGGCTGTAGAATCTATTGTAGTCTTTAGAGTTATTAGGGAATAGTCAGTTAGTGAAGGACATTGAGGTAGGATAGCAAGTTGTTCTATTTGTGCACCATATGTCAGTACAAGGTCAATAGTATGACTACCTTTATGTGTAGGTGCATTAACATGTTGTAAAAACATGCAAACTCTTCACATTTATCAACAGAGAGAAGCTCAAGTGCTAATTGTGATGTGGGATCTGTTAGCTTCTAAACAGTGGAAAAAAGTACAAAAAGTAAAAAAAAAGAAAATTGTCAAACGTTGATCAGACACACTACTGTAGAGACAAAAAGGCCATTTTTCATGACACGGTTGAGAGTATGAGCACAAGAGTGTGTTGGAGCCTTTTTGTGTTAGGTGTAAGTATCAGCTAGAGTAATTATTATTGATGCCACAGGGTTTTCTCCATTATCAACATGAGCCGCATAGGCTCTCTTTTATAAGATGATGGCAGTGGTGGGATTCAAGCCCACGCCAGCGCCTTAGACCGCTCGGCCACACTATCAAGGACACATACAACACACTTTTTGTACAACTTGAAGATAAGGACTAGCACAGAAGCAAGGAAGACACAAAATAGATTAGAAGAACATGGAAGGGATGATGATTCTTGATGTAGACTATGTAGTTTCTATTAAGGCACACCCGCCCATATATGGGACGCCCCGCCCCCCGTTTTTTGTTTTTTTGATGGTTATGCTTGTGTCATTCAATGCCAGAAGGAGTAACTTCAAATCAAGCAAACTGACATGAAAGCCCAGGGTCTTGGCTTTCATTTGAAACCAATTTTATGTTTCTAGGTAAAGGGGTTTTCAAGTTATAAACTTTTGAATGTCAGTAGGCCCTCTTGTTTACAAAAAGTCTCTATGGGAATTTACATAGGGGTCCCAATCAAAACGCATAAACATATTTTTCAAAAATGTATATTCAAAAATCATATTTTTGGTCTTTTGACTTCAAATTTTTTGTGTAACAGGTTGAGAGATGGAGTTAGGACTTAGATTTTTTTATAACTCCCCATCGTCCCTACCACTCCCTATTAAGTGCTATGTTTATACCTATTTATTATTACTAGATGATGTACCTTGGTATCCTATATATTAACACCCATACCACTGCAATGCATTTTAGACAGATGTATGTGTGTACAGTATGCATGAAGATGTAAAAGTGTATAATGCTGTTTGCAACTTGTTAGAGATACAGATCAGTACTTGTCTATCACACATAGTCCATTATTTGATCATTATTATTGATGCCACAGGGTTTTCTCCATGATCAACATGAGCCGCATAGGCTATCTTATAAGATGATGGCAGTGGTGGGATAGAGCGCCTTAGACCGCCCGGCCACACTACCAAGGACACATACATCCCTCTTCTTGTACAAGTTGAAGATAAGGACGAGCACAGAAGCAAGGAAGACACATAAAATAGATCAGAACAAAATGGAAGGGATGATGATTCTTGATGTAGACTATGTAGTTTTTATTAACAAAATGGGAACATAAATGTAGCCTTGTGCATGAATGTACACTTGACAAAAGTATTAATGTAAAATAAGTTTACACTTACGATTGAGTTAATTAATTGTAACCACTTTTTTGGCATATGTGCAATTGCATCACCTCATGAACAATGGACTATGATGTGTGTCAATAACATTATTTTTTTAATAATGTAATAAACCTTCAGAATTTAAAATAATTATCTTTTCCACTTCCGTGCTTTAGTGACAAAAATGTCTTATTGTGATTATCATGGTTTGGCCTGTGTTATATATTTCACATTAAACTTTTATAGTACATTCAACAGTATAATGATAATAAGCTATGTCTGAAGTAAGCACAGTAGGCCTACATGGAAAATATACTGAAATGTCATTTTAATGGATTCTCTCGCTTTATATTTCATTGCATCACTGGTAGTATAATCCCAGTTTAGCATTATGTCCAGCAGTCAAAAGTCATGGGTCATCAGTGGTTGTACATATTAGTCAAAAAAGATTATTTTTCAGATTTTTGAAATATTTTACTCTTTGGTACAATTATGTAACCCTTTGTATGCCTGCCAACTATGCTGTGATTCAAGTGTCCAGTTAACAGTTGTGCCAACCGAAAACATTAAATTATTGTGGATGCTTTAATAATCCAGCAAGATTGTGCATGTTATTTTCGGCCAAGTTCTCGAGCCCTTTCAGTGGCAGCTTCCACAGCTTCCATGGCGGCTGATCTCACTCCCCCCTTCTCCAGAGCGTGGAGGCCATATATGGTGGTCCCGCCCGGGGTACACACCTCTCCCCGCAAAACCGCTGCCGGCTTCCCAGAATCTCGTAACATGTGTCCTGCACCCAGTATGGTCTGGGCAGCAATGCGCTGGGCAAGTACACTGGGCATGCCCATTTTCACTGCTCCTTCAGCCATCGCTTCAGCAAACAGGTACACGAACGCCACTCCGCTGCCACTCAAACCCGTGTGAATGTCAATCCAGTTCTCCGGGCCCTCCTCGACAGAACCGCACGCAGAGAGCAAGCGCTTCAGGAGAGTTGCCGTGTCCGGTGTGGCGTGCGTTCCTCTGGCGAACAACAGCGCCCCCTCCTGGAGCACGCAGGGTAAGTTTGGCATCAGACGCACAGTTTGGACTCCAGCCGGCAAAAGCTGCTCCAGTGTTTCCACAGTAACACCTGCAGCGACTGAGACAACGATGTGTCGCTCTGATAAATGTTGAAAGATTTCAGTAACCACTGCACGGATGAGGTGGGGCTTTACTGCGAGAAAGACCAACTGAGCCCCAGACACGGCATCCCCATTACAGTGCACGAGATGCACACCCATTTCCCGGAATTTACCAAAGTTGTTGGTTGACGGGGCACTCACTGTGACATTTGCAGGAGTGATGTCACCTGACTTGAGGATTCCCTTAAGTATGCCATAGGACATATTCCCTGCACCAATGAAACCAACCTTGAGCTGAGACAAGTCGGACGCCATCCTACCTTTGCACGTGTCTTGAATCAAAAACTGCTTTTGCGTTGCTGTACAGTTAGACCATAATCACACAAACCACTACACATTCCTTACGAACTTCCTTTGAGCCAAAAGGGCTTGGACATGTGGTCCAACTACTACCACAGGACTGAAACGTTACCTGTGCGACGAAAGGTACTGATGACGCATAATAAAAGCGCCCTTGATTCAGGCTGTAGTGGCCTTAATATTGCCTGGCAGATAACCTTGTAATATTAATATGTCAAATGCTATTTGATTATGTAATATATTCTCCTTCACATTTTAGCTCTTATTTTATTGTACATGGATGTATAGTACATAGAGTACCGCCAACACATACACTTATTCCGCAAATTTAGTTTGGCTTTAAGACGGACATCTAAGGTCCTTATTAGGACCCCAAGAAAACACCGCAAATTCGTTTGGGCTCCATGCTTTTGTCGATGTTGTAGGTTGTGGCATTTGGGTTATCATTTATGGTTTTTATACGTTTTTTCCTTTGTAAAACCCCTGTGGTGTACTTAAGTTACCATGATGCCCGGAGAGAATCAGGCGAAAACTGCAGGGGTTGCTCCAGACGGAACGGCTGGAACTTGTCAAAACTGCGCTGTACTGAATGAGGTGAAATGACATTAGTGACAGCGGATAGTATTTTAATATTCAATTTGTTTACTACAAACGACTGTCGTACTCAGTCCTTTGGTTAGACATATGTAAAAAATGTCCCTAGAACTATAACTGATGATACAGCTCCTATAGAATCTAAACTTTTACCACTTAGCTATGTGTAACGTTACAGCATGCTAAAACTGTCTGATATTTGTTTTCATTCTCAGACGCTGCACGAGTATATGACCTCCTTTTTGGCACTGAAACAGAAGATAATCGAAACAGAGTGAGTTGTCTATGTCTATCAGCTTGTCGATTGCCTCAAATTTGATTTCTGTGTTCAAACTGTTAGTTGTGGAAAAATGGCTTGGCATTGAAGCTTTTTGCAAGAAGGTTCTCAGACAATGATGCTAAAATGGATTTATTTTGTTTTCCTCCCAAAGTAAAATACTGAACGAGTTCAAAGGGAAATGTGATGATATCCTTTTACACATGCTTATTTGTAGTATGTTGTGTATTGTGGAAAGAATACATGGATTAGTACATGTAAAAGATAACATTGTCAGGAACGCTAGTAAATGTCTATTACGAAAAAACCTGCATTGTGTTAGGTTTTTGACAGTTTTGATTTTTGTAGTACAATAATAAGGGGTCATCTGCAAAAATTTATCAACAGATATCATAAACCCTTCATTCAGGAGATACTGTATCATAATGTAGCATTGATCAGTGCAAAGTGGTTCTGGTTATGTTTATGTGCGCCTGTCACACATTGTCAGATGTTAGCCTTGACATTCTAATACAGCTCCAGAAAAGTCAGAGGTAAGACAATCTCCTAATCTAAAATTAAAGCTGTTGTAGTGCTTTAAGAATGTTACCCTATGTTCTTCTTTTTATTCCTTTTTGGGAAAAACGTTAACCATTACATTACTTACCTAGTTAGTGTTGGTGTGTACAGACCATGCTGTTTATTATTAATCATTGAATTATTTTACAGATTCTTTGTGTGAGTTAATGTGCAGTCCAAAATAAAATTGCATGTCTTGATGCCTGATATCCTCTTTTTATAGAGAAAATGCTAAACTACACATACATCTCGATGAGTTGCTATTAAGCATAGCTCCTTTTGACAACCTTCACAAGGATGATTTGTATATCCAAGAGGAACTGCAGACAACAAAGGTAAGTTATGCTGAAAATAAATAGTTGTCTGTTTGAAAAAAAAATTTCGCACTTAAAAGCCAGCTTTGTAAAATTGAAGACTACTTGCTGACTGCCATTGCTAACACAGGAATTTCTGAAGCAATGTCAAGATGGATCAGCTGACCTGAGGAACAGGAACACTGAGGACCAGACATTGTGAGTCGGCATTTTAAGAACGCACACTGCTCCAACTTGAGTTCGTCTCACACGGCTAAGCTCTCTTCATATATGACAGACAAGTAATGAGGGGTCATATTGGCAATAAACTTTGCTTGATTTTGTGCTGTCCGTTCCCACAAGAACACTTAGCAGAATGGAGTTGGACCCCCTATATTTTATTTGATTAATCTCACTCACTGATTTTAACATCGTATCTGGCTGCTGCTGCACTGTTTAGCCATGGGTTAATTTTCTTATCACTAATGGTAACTACTGACTGTACTCCTGCAGTTGGTTTGGTCCCTTAAGCCCTGGATCTGATCTGCATTTTCTTTATTGAATAACTAGCCCCTTTTGCTTTTGGGTGTTCCTTGTTAATGTGTGCAAAGTGATTTTACTTTCACTGTCACTGTATTTATTCATTAATTGAATTGGCGTTGGTTTGTTCATGCTTTAAAAATCATTTCATTGCTTTTCAGGAAGGACCGGATTATTTTTCAACTTAAGATCTTACAAGGTTGGTGAATTCACATCTGTATTAATTTAATTTTATAATGATGAATGATCCTGAAACTTTAACTTTTTTCCAGGTGATTGTTTTAGGTAAATTTACCAGAATAGTTGTCCCTTTGATGATCATGTGTCTTATCATTAATACATTAGCTTGGTCTTGAAGGCAGTGAAAATGAAACTGAAGCTGGTGAAGCCAAAATTGTTGTGATTACCAGCCTTGTCAGTAAACGTAACATTAGGAAAATGATAACCGCTTTTATGTGTATGTTATGTAAATTTTCATGGACTGGTGAGAATGTACAACTTTAATGTTTATGTTAATCAGCAATTATGTCTTCCCTCTTTTTTTTTTAATTTAGACTCAAATCTTAAACAGAGCACTGAAGTCACCACACTTCAAAATGAAAATAAAGCCTTGGAGTTCAAGTTGCATAAAACACAAGTAGGTTTCCACCTGCACATTCACTGGAATGTCCAAGATTTCCTCCTTTCGTAACAGAATTCTCTTTGTTCTTAGTATTATCATTCTATTTGTGTTCAGGCCTTGGCATTTACCCCGAGTTTGACTTTATAATTCTATTCACTCTTTTTAACAGGAGAAGCTACAAATTCTGGAAAAGGAGCTTAGTAAAGGTAGGTTGATTTCAATTAAGCTCATGTGCAGTCTGTGTTGGAGATGAATTTTCTTTTAGCAAAGTTATTGTTGCCTGTGTGAGTGAGTAAACCTCTGTTTTTTTCCCAACAGAAAAGAAAAGCACAGAAGTCCAGACAGATAGGAAAGGTAAGTCTTGCAGGCTATGTTGCTTGATTGTTATCCTTGTTTTGTAAGTCGCTTTGGATAAAAGCGTCTGCTAAATGCATAAATGTAAATGTAAATGTAATGTTGGCAGTAAAATTAGCATATTCTGACCAGTGAATGGTTTGAAAGTCGACTTGTCAATTAGTGATTTCCTGTCAATGCTGAGTGTGTGTTGTGTTTTCCCATAGAGCTCTGGAGCACACTTGTACAGACAGACGTGGCAGAGAAGAGCAACACAACCACGCAGACGGACTTCGCCCACACGACCAGTGTGCTGGTGCAGACAGACTTCTCTCACATGACCAGTGTGCTGGTGCAAACAGACCCTACAGAGGAGAGCATGATAGACCTGGGTAAGATTCCCACATTCCAAGAGCCCTGTTTTAGGGGATCGAGAGTTTCACTTGGAGAAAAATTATAATCCCACTTTCCTAGTGCCATCTTTGGGCATGAGAGTTATTTATAAATATTATTATTATTATTATTATTATTATTATTATCCCGCTGTGTTATTGCCCTGTTTTAGGGCACTAGAGAAATGATAATCCTACTGTTTTAGAGAGGCTTTAACAGACCAGTAATCTTGTCTTTGGGCTGTCTTAATTGTATGATAATTGTGTAACTTGGACTTGATAACTGAGTGTAGAAGCAGCTTGTACGCTTGTCAGTCTTTAGTCCAAGTTTTTGTTTTGCCTTTGGAGATCTTTCAGTTTGTATTACTTGTCACTGACACCTTGCTTTGTTCCACAGGGAAAATCCGAGATTTTGTTGCGGGCCTCTGGCACTGCGTACAGCCGCAGTTGCAGTCACATTCACAGTCCCTCTCTGGGAATTCTCCACTCTTTGGTACATTTCTCCCATGTTCTCCCGGCTGTTTCATTCACATGTTCACATTCAGAGTTCGGTCTAAAATTATGCTGCTGATGTGTGGTGTTTTTTTTTTTTTTTTCCCCTTCCTTTTTCTATATGTCAGGATGGCATTCCCTTCCTCCTGAACTGCCAACTAGTCAGGCAGATATTCCGATTCCTAAGGAGCGTCTCCATGCTTCGCCTTTGCCTCGGACTCCCACGGCTGTGCCTAGAACCCCTCCAAAGACCCCTGCGAGAACCGCAGTCAGAACTCCCGTTAAGACCCCAAAGGGAATGTCTGCCAGGACTCCTGAGAGAACGATCATTAGAAGTCCTGTGCAGTTAACTGAGCTCCGTGAGAGAAGCCCGTCGCCAGCAGAAATGTTGGAATTATTCCGGTTGCTCCCCCCTCTGCTTTCCCCTATTCACAGCCCTGTTCACCAGACGGTAAGCGCTCGCCACCCTATTATTATTAATTATAGAAATAATTAAGCCAAATTATTAGTAATACATTTTATACACCTACATTGAAGGTGGGGTTGCTTGGTTGCACCTATTTTATGATGCTTATTTACTTTGTGATGTTTTGCCAAAATTCAGTTTGTTTCCCCATTCACAGAGTAGTGTGGAGGAAGACCTGCAGCTATCAGATGATGAGGAGGAGCGGGAGGTGTCCAGTATTAAGCAGGAGGAGGCGAAGGATGTGTTCCCCTCGAACGGCCTGGCGATGAGCAGTGGGGTCGGTCCCCCCGACTCCCCGTTGGACCTGAAGTTCCATCAGACACCCTGTGTTCCTGCACAGGAGGGGAAAGCAGGAGAAAGAGAAAGGGACGCACTTGCTCTGCTTGGACCCGTGATCGGAAAGAAAGAAAAGAGTTTTGCTCCCGCGTCATCGGCCGTCGGGGCTGCTGAGGGGGGGAAGATGGGAGCCGTCGCAATGGAGACTGAGGTGGTGACGGGTGAAAGGAAGCCCCCTTCGGAAACGTGTGCTGATATCACGGCTGACATCACCACTGACATGGAGTGGGAGACTTCTGCTGGGAACGGCCTGTCCAGTCAGGCCCAGAGCTCGGACCCAAACGGACCGGACGGGCCCCGTTCTCGCCCTGCTGCCAAGTCTGCTACTGAACTGCGTCACAGTTTTGGGTCCACCGCTACAAACGGAAGGGAGCCATCGGAGTCCGAAGAGGATTGTGCTCAACTCGGTCACAGGCGCCTCAGAAATAGCCACACTGGGCTTGGTTCTGTAAGCCACACAGAGATGAGCTTGTGCAATATTGATCTGCCCGAGGAACAAGTATCACATTTGAAACCTTCAATGACAGACTTTTCGTTGACTTTAAAACCTCAAGTCAGAGACCAGGTTGTGGGGATGGGTAGTAAAAGCCCTGGAAAGGCCCTGGGTATGGATCCACTCAATGGACCAGTGAATGGGCATCATTTGGACCAGAATGGACTTGTGAATGCTCCCCCTTCTGGAGGGGAAGAGAATAGGCACGGTGAGAATAACGGAGGCCTGACAAATACTCTGACCAGAACCAAACAGAAGCAGAGTCCCCCCAAACACATGCATGACGGTGGAGGTCCAGCGCTAGGAGAGGCGGAGGGACAAAATGGCTGTCCTCAGACACCCGTCGGCGAGGGGACACCCCACAAGGGGGCGTACGTGGACACAGAGTCGTCTGAGGACCTGGACTACCGCACCCCTCGACGGAAACTCCGTGTGGCCCACTCCCGACGGGAGGCCCAGCAGTTCGCTGGAAGCTTCACCGGTTCCACGGGGATGGATGAGACTGAGGAGAACCCGTCCGCGGATCCGGCATACAACGCGGGCGGCCGCACTCCAGCAAGGTCTTATGTCGTGGTCATCAGCTCCGCTGATGAAGACTCTGACCTGACGAGCACAAATACAAAAAGAAATGCCATAAAACATTCACACACGGGCCTCGGAGACGGCTTAAAGAATGGACAGAGGAACAGCAGGTCTTCTGTGGAAGACGGACAAGTGGACGTGCAGGCTGAGGAGGACCAGGAGACACCGGAGAGCCCCAGTGCACGGCTGCAGGAGGAGGACCCACGTGGGTCTGGCACTGACACTGACTCTCCAGACAGGCCGGGCGTCACCAATACCTTAGGCCCTGCCACAGGCAAGCATTCAGCAGCCAATGTGGTCCATTCAAACCCCCCTGCCTCCCTCATGTCGCATAATGGTGATGTAGTCGATACAAATGCCCCTGCCTCCCTCAAGTCGCGTAATGATGATGTAGTCCATACAAACGCCCCTGCCTCCCTCATGTCGCAAAATGATGATCTACTCCATACAAATGCCCCTGCCTCCCTCAAGTCGCCTAATGCTGATGTAGTCCACACCAATGGCTTTGGAGGCCCTGTGTCAACAGAAGACGAGGGCATCTACACCCGAGTCAAAGCCCCTGAGGACTCCTTCCGGCCCATGTGTGTGGTGCCCCTCCGGTCCCCTGTAGATTCCGTTCACAACATCCGCTCCATGATGGGTCCCCCCCTGCGCCCCCTCCTACCCCCACTCATGACCACCCCCCCCAAGCAGGGCAGGTTGGACCTCCCCTCTGCTCTGATTGGACACGCTGCATCACGTGACCTTCCCGAAGGACCCGTGACCGCGCCCTCCGCAAACCTGGCCCTCCGGAATGGTCCGCAGAAGATCACCTTCTCCCCTGCTGTCCCCGTCCCCAGCACTCCGTCTCCGTGCAAAAGCGTCCCCTCCTCGCCTCTCCAGTTTGGTTCCGCCACACCCAAACACGCTGTTCCTGTCCCCTGCCGGCACCCAGCGTCTGCGCTCAACCCGGCCTCCCCAGCCGGACCCGCGCCGGCACCGGGCCAGGCCCAGGCCCAGGAAAACTCCATGCAGATGCTGGACTCCATGTACCCGGAGCTGTCGGCCCAGGCCCGGACGCTCAGCATCCTGCGCGGGAACGTGGGCAGCCTCGTCCGGCCCGGCGCCGGCCCAGAGCCTGTCACGCCTCCCCAGGCCACTGGGGGAAGCGGTGTCCACCACCCCAGCTCGGCGCCGGTGTCATCGTCCGGCTTCAACTCGGCCTCCACCGCTTTCACCAAGACCCAGCTGGTGGGCAAGCGCTGCGGGGGCAGCATGCGTATGCCAGAGAGTGCCAAAAAGCTACGGCTGGGCAACTCGCCCGTCTCTATGGCCACCAGACCGCGGTCGGATTTTGCCGTGGAACCCTTACCGAACGACTCCGCAGAACCGATAGAATCTGACCCACAGAAACCAGTCGATTCTCATGTAGTGAAGGGCGATCTGGTGACAAAGGGGGAGAATGTAGCGAGCAGCAAAGACTGTATCATTGCTCAGGCACTAGCCAAACTAGCGGACTCCTGCTTTGACCTTCTTGTGGTGCTCAAGAGTCACGTCTTCGTCAAGAGAATCTCCTCGGTGCCCATAATGACCGACGAAGAGAAGGAGGTGGTGTCGGACTTTGGCACCACACATATTGTGAGTAGTAAATCCTACTCCAGCTCTCTTCAGTGACAGGAGATGAAAAAACCATGTGTGTGTGTGTGTGTGTGTGTGGAACAGAGAGAGATGGGGTCTGTTCTTATGCAAGTTTTGCAAGTTTTTGTTGATGGCACAACTGCATCCATAAATACGGAAATATGTTTGAAGAAGAATTTGGCAATTTTTTTTCAAATGTATATGTTTTTTTTTTAAGGCTTTGATCGAGGACTTCCTGGTGACCATCTTGGCTCGGCTGAAGGCGGAGAGGACAACCATGGGTGGGGACCGGCTGCAGAGCCTCTGTCGAGTCTATACCGCGCTGTGCCGCCAGAGCAAAGATCGACTCAAGGCCAGGACCCTGGCCTATAGCCTACTAAAAGAAGGTGCGTAGACAATGACAAAATGGCGTATTTGTATTCTGTGTGTTTGTGCATTAGTATGCACTAATCCTAGAACTGATGTTCCTGTGTGTGTGTGTGTGTGTGTGTGTGTGCGTGTGCATTTGTATGCACTCATCTTTTTTTTTTTTTTTTTCCTATGTTTTGTGTGTCTGTGTGTTCTACACAAATCTTGGAACTGATTTTCCTGTGTTTTGTTTGTGTGTGCACATGCATTTCTATGCACTAATTCTAAAATTTCTCCTGTGTTTTTTTGTTGTGTGTGTGTCTGTGCATTTGTATGCACTAATCTCCCCCCCCCTCTCTCTCTCTTTCTTCTGTGTTTTTTTTGTGTGTGTGTGTGTATGTGAGCAGACTTCCCCGAGGCTGCCAAGCTCTTGCTGTTCATGGTGAGCACCTGGCCCAGCCTATTTACCCATAAGACCCGTAAAGGCCTGAACCGAGGCATCCAGGCGGTGGCCCACGCCAAGGCCCAGGGAGACGTCCTCCTCTGCCTCAGACACTACCTCCACTGGGACTCGGTCAGTCATGCCCACCGCTAAGTGCCCTGTGTTTTCAATTCATCAGCCCGTGCTGTGGCTCTAATGCCGTTCAGTTGTTTGGATTCTGTCTCTTCTGTTTGAATTCTGTCTCAAAATTCCATCTCAGCTGTTTGAATTCTGTCTCCTGTTTTTGAATTTCATCTAATCTGTTTGAATTCTGGCTCAACATTCCATCTCGGCTGTTTGAATTCTGTCTCCTCTGTTTGAATTGTCTCCAAATCTTCTGCTCTCAATAGCGCCCACCGTGCGACATACCTCAGCTGATCAACAGCACCATGGCCGCCATGCGTTCCGGAGAAAGGATGCGTTTTCAACACCACAGTCGCCACGGTCATGACCTCTGCCCCACGTCATGGGAGTACATCTTTACCCTTGACCTCCTATGCTCACACCTGAAATGGAAGTGGACACATGACAACATCATCCGGTACGTGACTCTTATGACGTGGGGCAGAAACACAACGCAATCTGTTGTAGGTTGAATACACTAGTGTTATGATTGTTGTCGTGCAGTAGCAAACCTTCCCCTGTTTGTGCAAAATAATTGGTTACTTGAGGAATAAATTCTAGAAGATTCCTAATGAGAAATTGGTGACTGAGGCCCATTTGATTTCCCTTAGCGTCGTTAACCTTTTACTGTCAAGGGTTTGAAACTTGCTGGATTGTAAATTATGCACAGTATAACTGAAAACATTTCATCCCTCTTTGTGTTCTGCCTTCTCTCCTCCCTCTTTTCTTCTCTCTCCTTTCTTCTCTCTCTCCTCTCCCCCTCCTCCAGTAATGACCTGTGGCCCATCATGAACACCTGGGTGACTCAGAAGGGACTCATCCCAGATGTGACGGTGGCAGCCGTCCTCCGACTGATCGGTAAGTCACAAGAGAATTCCTTAGGTCTGAACCCTAACCCTTGAATCCTAGTCTAGTGTCTTACCTAAGCCCTAAATCCTGAACCCTCTCATATGACTGATATTTATACCAGTCAACGTCCTGGATGAGGGCTGAAGGTTTAAAGATTGCTGGGTCATTGGGATTTAGCCCGGGCCTCACCTGTTGCTGTTTCCTGGTGTTGTAGGGCGCTTGGGCCAGCAGGGCATCAAGGAGAAGTACTCCACAGCCGTCCAGAAGATGGCTGCCGTCATCAACATGCTCGGCAAGCAAGGACAGGCTGAAGGTTTGTCCTTGCATCTGACACTCACCACATGGAGCAGAAACATACGTTTAAAAGGATGGGAGAGCACCCGAAGGAACTAGCAAGTTGAGCTGGTTTTGTCACGACTAAGAGGACTTCCGAGAATTTGCAACCCTAAACGCCCTAGTGGTGCTGTTAAAAGTCCTTAGCTGTGGTAAAATCGGCACAGGTCACAGACTCCAGTGAGTTAATGCCTTTCTGAAATGGCTGTTATGGTTTCATTGAAGAAAAACTCAACAAGAAATGTAGCAAATGATTTATAACTAACAAGTCCTCAACAAAATACAAATCTAGAATCTGGTTGCCAAGTAACATACAAGCGCAGCCACTGACAGAATGTGGTCTGAGCTGTTGTATTGAAGAGACTAGTAAAACTCTCTTACACACACAAGCCTTGCTATGAAGAGGTCATTTACATAGTGTAGGGGATAGTGTAATACTGTTGTTGGCCTAATTGTTGCACCAGTAAATGTGACCTTCCTGTAACACTTTTAAATCAAAGTAATCACAAATAGTGTGTTTTGTGAAGTTCTGTTAAGATGTCGTTTTTTTTTTTTTTTTCCTTTGTTGCCAGGGGTGTTGTGGGAAGTGCAGCTGGCAGCAGCCTATGCCATATACGACCTGTCACCTAGCAACCCCAAAGAGGCCTTAGCAGCACTGGGAGCGTGGCGGGGGGAAGTCACAAGGCCTGTGCCTCCAGCAGTCACCAGTTGCCTCACACAGATCTCCTCCCTTTGCAGGAAGCACTCGTCCTGAGAGCCCACACAGACAGACACGCACAGCATTCTCTTTTTTTCTCTCTTATCACACAAGGACAAGTATGCAAAGACGCAACCAAACTGTTCAGTCACACAGACACAAACACCATTTTCCTTTATTCTCTGTCACACAAAGGACAAGAACAACAACACACATTCTGTCTGTCATGCGTAGTCGTCTTACACACACGCGCGCACACACACACAGACAGACTTTCCATAACACTTCTGGTAGCTCCTTAGACTGCAGCATTTTTCATGTTTGCCTTTGTTTGTCCGTGTTTAGTTTTGTTTTAAAGCCTGCTGGGCCCTCATGCAGGGACAATTTCTGTCATCTTTGTAAATACATTTTTTTGTAAATTGACTTTTGTAAATAGCCTGAGAAAAAAAGCCTTTATTTGTCTAAATGCAAAATCTGGAGCACTCTAGTAAAGTACTAAGCAAACTTCCAATAATAAAATATCTTACTGAATTTGTACTGTAGGTTGGTGTCAAGTCATACTTGAATTCAGGAGGAGATTCTATGTATTGTTGATGATTCTCTGTGCCTTGCTGCAGACTAACGGCTAATTTGCCCACAGGTGTACAGTAGTCAAATAGTGACAATTGTGGCTCACGAACAGGTGTTAAAGACAGTAAGAAGATCCGGTGCAACCAGGACTGAACCAGGGCAAAAAACAACAAAAATCCCAGTGCAGCATGGGCATCTTTACTCATTTTTGACCTTTTTGTTATTATTTAAGGTGAAGGATGGGGGAAATAATGCTGTTTCAGTGTAGGGTTGCATCTTTCTCAGAGTAGTTGGGTAGAAATGATTAGAGGAGCCCATTTGGCAACCACGGTATTGCAGATTCAAAACCCACTCTGCCTGAGCCCATCTGAGTGGTGCTGATCAAGCTAGTAAACCCCTAACTGCCCCCGATGGCAGGTTAGCACCATGCCTGGCAACCTCCGCCAATAGTGTGTGAATGGGCGAGTGTGAGGCTTACATTGTAAAGTGCATTGAGTGCTCGTAGGAGTAGAAAGGCACTATATAAATGCAGTCCATTTGCCATTTACCATCCCCCTTGGTCCTCAGAGAAATGGGTGGTAGAGCCCTTGTTAGGTTAAAGTGGAATTCTCAGCAGGCATCATGGGCTACCGGAACATTCTAACACTTTACTCAAGGCTTCTTACTAAATATCAGTCATTATTTGGGCAGATTTTTTAATGATATCACTACCAGTGATGTCATAAGTACTCACTTTTCTAAGTCAAGTAGGTATTTCTGGGAAAGAAACTCTGGAATACAGATGTAACCATATCAGACCAAACTGCATTTTGCAAAAATAGAACACGGAAGTAAACTAACGTCTCTTGCTCCGCTTGACTCTCCGAATATTGTGCAATCATTAGAGAGGTCTTGTGCTGCCTCCTAGCAGTGGCAGCTGCACTGACACATCACGTAATGCCGTGAATCATGTTTTACGTGAGTCTCGTGGCCACTCCCAGTTGGTAATGACTGTAAGTACTGACTTCCCTCCTCAAGTGAAAGTAAAAAGTACAGACCAAAATGTACTTTTTGTACAAATTAAAATTATACTTTAGTGTGCTGAGAAAGATACTGTAGCTATGAAAGTACACGTCTGCAACTGTCAGTAAATTATTTTGCTGGACTATTGGTATTTCAGGTATTTCACTGTGTTAAAGACAGATCACAATGAGTGAGTCTTCAGTCACTTGTAACATCTTTAGATTTCTCCTAAAGCCTTAAGTCCACTGTCATTTTTAATGTGCTTTGATAAATGCAATGTACTCTTTCTCCTGTAGATGGCGCTCCTGTAATGCCCAAAATGTTCTCCGTGGATTTACTTTATAGCATTGGACCATGCTGGGTCTGAGGTAGATGAACCCAAGTTAGGTAAGGAGCAGGTTAACAATTAGGCTGCAAGAAGACCTCTCTAAAATATAGCATAAGACATCATGGACTAAAGAGTACCTAGACTAAATGCATTTAAAAATGCATTCCTTTGCAATGTTCTTATAGTCTGGGGACTATCATAACCCTGTTATGTACAACCTCTTGGTGGAGGAAAGCTGCAGTTTTTTTCAGCAGTAGTCAAATTAGTTCATTGTATAGTATAATGCAGTATGTTTTCTGTGTGTCTGCAGTATTTTAATACAGTTTTTGTCCAAAATATTGCATTTACTGCAGAAATACTGTATAGAAAAATGATGTTGCAGTACCAATGCCTGGGACAATGCCTGTCATTTACACTATACACCACAGCTGATGAGCCCTATTGTGTAAATCACAATCCGCTTTAAGCGACCAATGGGTTCACACTTACCTGTGAGCAGTAGGCTGCAATTTTGTTGTCTCGTATATCCCATTTAGTATGTGTTTATAATACAAAACACAATTACCTTTTTGAACATGTATTTTGATTGAACTGAACTGGTAAGCACCCAGTACATGCCTGCTGCATCTGGACCTTTCTTCTGTGTGTGTGTGTGTGTGTACAATGTACATTTAATTCATACTGAATTACTTGATATTCTTATCAGTCTGGGGGTGCTATGGCATGCCCTGCGGCATGAGAGAATGAATTTACACTCTGTTAACCTTTCAATTATCCAATATGTAAAAGGTCAGTTATGTGTGAGACTAATGTTGAAATGCACACAAAAGCATGGACATGTACACACACACAAACACACACTCACAAACAAACACACAAGATATCCATCTGTCCGTGTAATCTATTGGTGTTTTCTAAATGTCATTTTCAACAATACTCAGCCATGAAATAGGAGGCATTCCTCCCTCCCTCATTCCCTCCCTCCCTCTCTCTCTCTCTCCCTTCCCTCATTCTCTCTGATGTCTTGATTAGCTGGGCCTTGATTCCACCAGCAGCTGTCAACCCAGTGATACGCAGTGAATAGCGATAGGAACAAGAAGCCCAGGCGCAGCGCTAACGGCAACCAGAGAAGACAAAGTGGGTTGAAAAGGAGAACAAAGATGAGGCAAGGCACATGTGCACCCCCCCCCCCAAACCCCCCCTCACACACAAACCACCCCTAGACCCCCAGTCAAGTGTGTGTGTGTGTGTGTATGCATGTGTGTTTGTCAGATTTGATGCAGCGGAGATCTCTGAGATGGCCTGTCTCTCCACAGAGGAGCTCAGACTCCAGTAACTCCTCTCATATTGTGACCAATATGGCCTCTGCTGAGACTACGTGGGTGGACACCTCTCTGCCTCATCACTACTCCCACCACCACAGACGGAGAGAAGGGGTAGAGAGAGAGGGGAGGGGGGTTATAAGGAAGTGAAAGAAGTCAATATGATACTTCAAGGGAGGGAGGGCAAAACATTCAGTAGGAAAGAGGGAAGAAAGAAGGTAAAAAAAAAGAAGTTGACGACAGGTGGCCTTTTCTCTCCACATGAAGGTCAGGATCTATCTGTCAGTGTGTGGGAACAGCAGTGTGTGTGTGGGAACAGCAGCAGAGTTCATTTCTCATCCGGCTTAATTAGGTACATATATATATATAGAGTCATTTACTCTGCGTGAATTGTGTGTGTCTGTGCATGTCTGCATGTGTGTGTGTGTTTGTGTCAATGTCTGTGTTTTCTCTGTGTCTTCCCGAGTGTGTGTGTGCGTGTGTGTTATTATCCCTTTGAAGATGCTAATGAGTGTAGAAGCAGATTAATGCTGTTTCTGAAGTTATGGCTTGTCCACCACCAGCCCGCCCAACACACACACACACACACACACACACACACACACCTCAGATCTGAGACATGTTATTCAGCAATTTTTGGTGATTAGTTAATTGTGAATGTTCCAGATTTCAGATTCTCTGCTTTAGTTAAACACCAAAATAGGTAACCTTCACTGAAAATACAAATTATACAGTAAACCTTCACTGATTCAGTACAGTAGTTCTACAGTAGTTCTGGAAGCAGCATTGCGCTACATTGTGCTGAAGAACTCAAAGGGACTGGAACTAAACCCAGAGGTCATAGGGAAAAGAAACCAAACACAGAGGTCACAGGGACAGGAACTTAATGGAAACTTCACAGGGAAAGCAATTGCAGAGCTCAAAGGAACTGGAACAAAAAGCAGAGGTCACAGGGACTAGAACTAACTCCAACGGTCACAGAAACTTGAACTAAACGCAGAGGTCACAGGGACTAAAACTAACTCCAGAGGTCACAGGCACTGTAACTAAACGCAGAGCTTACAGGGAAAGGAGAGGTCATCGGGACTGGAACTAAATGTAGAGCTCACAGGGACTAGAATCAAACGCAGAAGTTACAAGGCCTTGAAGGAAAAGCAGAGCTCAAAGGAACTGGAACTAACTGCAGGGCTGCAGCAGTCCCAGCCGCAGTGGATGTTTGTGAAAGAGGGAGATATGAATGGAGCTCTATGCGTGCAGAAAAGTCTTAGTTAATTCAGCGTTACCGAGGCGCCCGCAGTGCTGTTCAGCAGCGGGTACTACACACACTCACCCACTGGGACAGCAGTTTGTGTGTGTGTGTGCGTGTGTGTGTGTGCGTGTGTGTGTGTGCGCGCATGCGCATATGTATGTCTGTGAGCGTGTGTTTGTGTCTGTGCTCTTACGTGTGTGTGTGTGAGTGTGTGAGATAAACATGTGCTCAGATCTGGGAGAGGTTTCTGCCTCAACACTCCCCACACATCCCCACACAGCACATCCCCGGTCTCTGAACTCTGGTTCGTCTTCCTTCTCTTCCCAAGCTTCCCAAGAGTTTGTCCTCCCCACCGTCCTCACAGACTTTCTGACAGTTTCCCCACCTCTACAAAAGGCTGTGACCAATCCATTCTTTTCCCCCTTTAAAATGGCATCAATTCAATTCACCCTCCCCTGCACTCGTTCCAAAAATAGAACTCAAGCCAAAAGAGGGATTGCGCAATCCTTTAGAGGTCTGTGCCTCTGTTGAATTGAGCGCTTCTCGCTTCTCTGTTTTTTATTGTGTCGGTTTGTCTTTGTGCAGGCTTAAGTCCAGAACCGGCCCGCACAACCAATAGGGACGGATGGAGGGCTGAGTCCTGATTGGCTGATGCGCCCGCCCCAGCTCCCGGTTTTAATCTGTGCTCTGATTGGCGGAGAGGGAACAAGGGAATGTGGAAACAAGTCTTCCCCGTGGCACACCCTGGGTCCAGATTTTGATTGGTTGAGAGGGAACAAGGGGTAAGGAGCTGGCAGACAAGGCTGTGCTGAATGTGGTGTGTGTGTGTGTGTGTGTGTGTGTGTGTGTATACAAGTGTGTGTGTATATAGGTGTGTGTGTGTCTATGTATGTACGTCTACATGTGTGTGTGAGTGTGTGCTTGTGTGTCTTCATATCCCTCTCAGTCTCAGGGGGCAGCAGGTGCTGAACAAACAGGTCTGTGGCTGAAAATGGTAATGTCAAACATCAACCGGTCACAACTGCAAAGATCACACTTGTACACACACACACACACACACACACATTCAGAATACCTTCCAACCACACTACATCTGACCTGCCAACACATGCCAGATTCCTGCTAAAACCTTCAGCACTTTGCCAGCCCTTTGTTGTTTTCTTCTCTCTTCTCTTTCTCTCTCTCCTCCTTATCTCTCGTTCTCTCCCTCTTCTCTTCTTTCTCTTTCTTTCTCTCACGTCTGACCCTGGCTTGAGGACCAGTATGAGCTTTACTGTACTATGCAATATATTTTCTTGCTCGGTACTGAATTTCCCGCTGCCATAATTTGTCCTCACTCACAAAATTCAGACACACACACGCACACACAATCTGTCCAGCGACTCAAATAAGGCTTTGCTTTCTGATGGCAGGTAGACAGGTCAATAAACTGAGGACAACTGTCGTGTCTCTCGCTCGCTTGTCTGAGCCGAAAACAATATTTGACTCAGGCAATCCATTCGGGGATTAATATTCGCTATCTTGCGCCGACCGTCGGACCAAAACGAAACATTGCCGTGTGGCGGAGACCACCTGGAACGAGACGACGGCGTGGCCATTCGTCTTCATCTTTGTCTCCTTGCACACAGCTGGACAGGTTGAGATATGACAAGTGCAGTGGAACAGAAGAGAATGTAATGATTGTCATTGGCAGTGCACAGAAAGGCAGGGCGCAATGAGATAAGGTTAGCTGCCCCGTGGTTATCTAAGCAACTAAAGTCCAATAAATAAGAAAAGATAAGTGAAAAAACAGAAACGACTGAGCGTTTCGTCTTCAGCTGCAATTCACCTTTATTGATGTTGATGGTTTTTATAGTGGTGTGATAGTGGTTGTTGTTGGTAAAGAACAACCCTAAAACTGACTATATGATGATATGAACCACTGAAAGACTAGAAACAAATTCAGTGACTACCTTTGTTGACATGTGATGGCAAAGTCAATGAATGAGCCTTCTGCTCCATAGAGATAATGCCACTGTTCTGAGTGGTGAGTGTGTGTGTGTGTGTGTGTGTGTATGTCAGTGTCTTTAGATGACAACAGTGAAGAGCGCTCTTTGCTGGAGTTGAAAGATTGACTGTGCTGACATCTAAAAATAGAAATACAATCTGAGCTTTTGGGAATTGTGAGGAAATCCTGAATTTACCTGTACTGATCAACACCTTACCTCAACCTCAACTTTCCCTTTCTCTCTCTCTCTCTCTCTCTTTCTCTCTCTCACTCTCTCTCTCTCTCTCTTTCTCTTTTTCTCTCACCCTCTCGCTCTCTCAATTCAATGCTCCGTGAAGCAGTGTTGCCAAAGCTAACATACAATAATGCAAAAAGATGCAATCTCTCGCTCCCTCTTAATTACCCCCATCCCTCACACACACACACACACACACACACACACACACACACACACACACACGTTCTCAGTCCTCTCAGGAAAGCAAAGAGAGAAAAGCAAAGGGAGGAGAAGAAGGGTAAAAGGCACCTTTTTATTGAACTCAAATGCCGTGACGTCTTATAGATTCACTGCTGCACTTTGCGTGCATGCACTCATTATCAGCCCCTTCACATCTATTGATTTGGCTTTCCATTTTTCCCATCTCTGCCAGTCTTTCATTATGTCTTTGTTTTCTTTCTTTTTTCTTTCCTCCTTGTCCTTCTTCCTGTCTGTCATCTCTCTCTCTCTCTCTCTCTCTCTCTCTCTCTCTCTTTTCCTTTCTGTGACACTAAACATTTAAACCATTATCTTCCATTTCTTTATTGACATCTCTCATCCCTTCTTTATTAAAAGAGAACACTCTTTGTCATCTCTGTCTCTCTTTTCTCATTTTCCCCTCTTCTGCTTGTTTACTCCATTACTGGCGGTCTCCATCCTTCTCTCCCTTGTTTTTCCTCTCTCTTTCTTTCCCTTTACATTTCCTTTCACTCTCCTACACACACACACACACACACACACACACACACAGATATACAAAGCATTCCGTGTCTTGCATTCCTTTTAACTCATGTTCTCTCCCAGAAACACACTGAGGTGTCCTCCTCTTTCTCAAACACACACACACACACACACACACACACACACACACCTACACACCTACACACAGACACACAAATGCACACAGAATTCTCATGTGTTTCTCTCATACACCACACACCATGCTTTCACTGCTGCTGCTTTTACTCACACACACACACACACACACACACACACACACACACACAGACGCTCGCTGGCTTACTCACATGCCGCTCTCTCTCTCTCTCTCTCACTCTATCTCTGTCATCCTCCCGCTCTCTCTCTCTCCCTCACTCTTCCTCCCTCTCTCACTCATCCTCTCGGCACAAAGAGGCTGCACTCTCGTTCGCTCTCAGTCACTCGCTCTCACACACGCAAACACGCTGTGCGCGCTCTCTCTCTCTCTCCCCCTCTCTCTCTCTCTGACACTCTCTTGCTTCCTTCCGCCACACACACTCTTTCACACGTGTGTGCTCTCTCAGACACACACACACAAATCTCTCTCTCTCTCTCTCTCTCTCTCTTCCCTCCTCCTCTCCATCACTCTCAACACCTCTTCTGACTCTTTCTGTCTCTTTTCTTCTCTCTCTCACCCTCTCTCTTACACACACATACACACACTTACACCTTGTCTCTCTCTCAGACACACACACACACACGCCCGGAGCTCCTCTCCGCTCCTCTCCTCTTCTCTCGGCGCATCTTTCCTCCGTTCTCTCTCTTCCTCTATCCCTCCCTCTCTCTCTCTCTCTCTCCGCCTGTGTTCCCTCCACCATGCGGAGGGAGGCTCCAGGATGCTGGGCTCCAGCTCCAGCACCAGCACCAGCCCCATCCCCAGCCGCTCTTCTGCCCAGCCGCCTGCCTCTCTTCTGAGGAGGGACCCAGCCCGGAGGGAGCCCTGCCCCTGGAAGCCCTTCTCTTCCCTGGGACAGAAGCACCAGAAGCCCCACAAGCTCCAGCAGCATCAGCATCAGCAGCAGCAGCAGAGCCGGCACCCCCTCCAACCTCTTCAGCCTCTCCAGCGCCTTCAGTCCCAGCAGCAGCCGGAGGCAGAGGAGGAGGAAGAAGAGGAGGAGGAGGAGGAGGAGGAGGAGGTGCGGCGGCGACACAAGTGGTGGAGGTGGTGTTGGCACGGGGCTTTCTCCATGTGGCGGCTGGTGATGCAGAGGAGGCGCTACCTGCTGGGTGGCACCGGTGGGGGCAGCGGCGGTGGTGGGGGATCCGGAGGAGCGGGCATGGGCATGGGCATGGGCATGGGCAAGGGCACCGGGACTGGCACTGGGACTGGAGCACACCAGCACCATCAGCAGCATCAGCAGCAGCAGGGGGCGGACTGGTTGTACGAGTCCTACTACCGGATGAGTCAACAGCATCCCCTCATCGTCTTCCTGCTGCTCATCGTCATGGGAGCCTGCCTGGCGCTGCTGGCCGTCTTCTTCGCCACGGGACTGGTGAGAGAGAGACCGCACGCCGCACACAACACATGCACGCAGACACTCACACACAAACTCATGTTACTGATAGATTTATTGATAAATATTATGTATGCTGCATGCAGAAATGCATAAAAGGCTCGTACTTATTTCTGCACAAAACTTACCATACAAAATAGAAATGCTTAAGAAAACACAGTAAAGTAGAAAGTACATTTAGAGTAAAAAAACTGCATAGAGAAATACTTGGAACAGACAAACACAAACATGCAGTGCATAGATGCATGCATGTTGACAGTTCTTCAGTGTAAACAAAAAAGAAGTACAGTGTAAACATATGTAACAAAAGAACTACAATGTAAACTTATGTGACAAAATAACTACACTGTAAACATGCGGACAATGTAAACGTATGTGACAAAATAACTACACTGTAAACAACACAAGAACTGCAATGTAAACATATGTAGCAAAAGACATACTAAGATAATGCTGTGTGTGTGTGTGTGTGTGTGTGTGTGTGTGTGTGTGTGTGAGAGAGGGCGGGAGGCTTTGTCTGCTTTGTTGCTGCTAGAATGGTTAAAATGGATGCTGCTGAATTCATTTTACTTTTTTTTACTGTTACTTTCCTTCTCTCAGTCTGTCTGCCTCTCTCTCTCTCTCTCTCTCTCCCTCTCTCAACCATTGCCATACTGTATGCGTCACTCCCTGCTTGACAGACACTCATGATACAATGGGAGGTAATTCTGTAGTAAACTGTAAATAACCTACTATTACGTACCTGTGCATTTAAAAGCTATGGGAGTTGATAGAAGACTGGCTAATAGTGGGATGTAGTCTGATAATGTATTAAACCTATAGGTGGTTTAAAAAAGAAACAATGGGCTTTTTGCATGTCAAATTAGTTTTAGTGGCTCAAAAACTTGTTTTCGGTTACAACACATTGGTTTTTGGGTTTTTAGGGCAGAATATGATCCTCTGTGCCCCAGCCCAAGGCACGACTCTTTAGCTTTTTTTTGTCTTTTTTGGATGATGTTATCTGTTAATGGTTAATGCAAGCAGACACTGATCTTTATGGCCAGTCATAGACCTGTCACATGCTTAAATCAATACCCCCGGGGAAGATGAATGCCGAAAAGATGGAGGTTTTAGGATAGATAGAGAGAAAGAGAGAGAGAAAGAGAGAGAGAGAAGGGGATTTAATTAGTTCGGCTCAATGAAGCAGATTTGCTGAGGGGAGGGCTACCTGTCAGGCTGGACGACTCTCTATTGTCCTCTCCTTTTTTCCCTGGAAAAAACAACCCAAATGCTGCAGTGGAGCCCTATCTCTGGGGCTGTGGGGCTGTGGGACTGGAACGCATGTTTGGGAGGCTGGACGCTGATGCTGGAGTGGCACTCTGTAAATGCCCTCATCTGGGGACAAAAAAAGATGCCTTCCAGTTTCTAAGATGGTCTAAGATGGTAAACATTTCATATGTCAGTGATTTTTTTTTTTATGAGTTGGTAAATGTTTATAATGTAGTTTAATAGAGTGTTGTAATACAGTGTTGATTCACTCTCATCTATATTTAAAATCCAGTGCTCTTGGTCTCACTGGTCGTGACCCTTCAAAGACTCGTCCCCGTCACTAACGCGTGGATGTGAGAGGGCCATCTGTTTCGGTTACACTGCACTGAATGTGTGGATGTTGTCTAGGTCCAACATGACGGGCGAAACATGGCAAAGCGGAAGAGACTAAAATGGCCACATTGTGATCAAATGTTACTGAACTGCAATAGAAGATCTTTGTCGGACCACAAGGTATCTCAATGGTCTGCTTATAAGACTAATCTAAAAATTTAAAATGGCTCTGGCGCAGCTTGTGCATAGGGCACAGAATTTAGTATCATGCCTCTGTTAAGGTGTCTTGGCTTGAAGGGCCCTTGAGTAAGGAGACTTTGGTGAATAAGAGCCTTTGAGTGAGGAAACTTGGTGGTAAAGGGCACTTGAGTAAGGTAACTTGGTGGTAAAGGGCCCTTGAGTAAGGATACTTGGTGGTAAAGGGCCCTTGGGTGTACTGACTCGACTACCAGAACTGTACAGAACTGTACTGGGTGTACTGTATCGACTACCAGAATGTACAACTCATTAGTACAGTAGATTCTGAAGGCAATGCTCGTCAACTTTATTTAAAGAGCACATACGGAATATCAATGTCCTGCACAAAATACAGACTCGGAGTACAGACTCATGAATGTCCCATGAATCTAGTGTGGCACTTCTGTGACCCAATAGGGCTCTGTGCTTGGTAAATGTTGATAATAATACAACACAATAATAACACTTTTTTGGTGGACAGGAGGCAGACATTTTGTGAAATATGGTAGGTGTAATTGGTATTAGGCATAAACATTAGTTTTAATGTTAAAGTAGTTAATGTAAAGAAGTTTATCCAAGTTAAGCCTAACTAATTAACTGGCTTAAAAACAGTACTTGATGTTCCTCACTGGTTCAGAGTTACCTACCTAATTTCCTACTTAATTTGTAGGTAAAGCCTTATTGCAGTTATTTACCAGCAATTGTTTACCTACCGGAAATGATCGACCCTCCTTAACACGCGTCAGCCACCATGCACATGAGGCAAATGGTCAACTCTCGTCTGGACAACACGTGTGTGTGCGCATGTCATAAGTCTCTGCAGTGGGGCCCTGTTATGATGTTCACATGGCCCCCATTTCACCCGGATGTGGGCAGGTGACATTGAGCGTGCCCAGCACAAACAGCGGCCGGCGGTGCCAAGCCCGTGTCAATGCCGCCCCCTCGCCCTGAGCCAATGGCAGCCTGCCAGGCATGGCGCTCCCGTCTGCCCAAGCAACGCTTCCCCTGGCATGTGTCAAACTGGCATGGGCGCTCCGTCACGCTTCACTCAAGCCTCTCTCTCTTTTCCTCCATCGCTTTTTTCCACTCGTTCTTTCTTCCTTTCATCTTTTCTCTCATCATGCTTAGCTTCCTATGACAGTCATTGTTTTTAATAAAGGGCTGTAAAATGACACTGATGTCTTTGAAGGCTCCTCATGGGCGTTTTTCCCCAGTTATAATTCTGCTCTTTCAGAGCCACATCCAGCATGTCACGGAGGTCCGTGTTGAAACTAAGGGAGCCAAAGGCTTTGCTGACAAACACCCAAGTCTCAGCTGGGAATTATGAGCTAGCCAAACAAATATGGTTAGCTGAATCAGTGTCTATTAAAATAATTCTTAAATCTAATACTTTACTGGTTGCGTTGTACAAAATAACGCACATAAAACATGAAAACAAGTCTTCATTCATCATTTCATTTGTTATACTGTATTTTTGTTTATTATTATTATTATTATTATTATTATTATTATTAGTAGTAGTAGTAGTAGTAGTATTATCCTCTCTCATGTGTGTTCCTGCCCCTGTCTGTCTTCCTCTACCTGCTCCCTTTCTTATTGGCTGGCGTCTGTCTTCCACTCTTCCTGCTCTCTTTCTGATTGGCTGGTGTCTGTCTTCCTCTACCTGCTCCCTTTCTCATTGGCTGGCATCTGTC
>JAGFZM010001601.1:54103-71603 GCA_017657215.1 Limnothrissa miodon
ACACACACACACACACACACACACACACACACACATACACACAAGAGGTGTGAGAGGTGATGCCAACACTAATCCAGGTCTACAACAAAGCCTAGTGCTTACAGGAAATATGGATATTTAGACACACCACAGGTCTTACTGTATGTCTACTTAAAATCCTAGCAGGAGGCCACACACACACACACATCCTGAAACCTTTTCCATAAGAATTCTAGAATCTTCAGGCCATCTGCTCCCCTCCAATTTGGCAAATCTGGGAAAATCTTCTTACTTACTGTTTTTCCCTCCGCAGAAAGATGCCCCAGATCCAGTTGCCTGTGTGGGTTTTCTTGGTACTATATGTACAGTACAGTATTTTAGCAGCCAGTCTGGACCGTAATCGTCTTTGAATGAAAGAGAAACTGCAGTCCAAACAAGTGTCCAAGATGTCCTAGATGTGTCTTCCCTGTCCTGCTGTCCTCTGAGCAGTGCGCTGTAGATAGCATGACCATGTTCGGTACAGAGCTCATGTGTCATGTCTCGTTGTCCTGCTGTCTTCGTGCTGTACATTGATATAGCTGTGAGAACCAGAGAAGAGAAATACACTTCAGTACGCACTGGTGTGTGTTTGAGCGTGTGTGTGAGTGGGTGTGTGTGAATTTACAGTATGTTTTTCTGTGTGTATGTATGTGTGTGTGTGTGTGTGTGTCACACCACACTAGATCTGGCTTTGAGTTATTGCAGCTGGTTACCCTTCAGTACGCATGAGCTTTGGTTGTTCTGCCTGTGGTGGTGGGGGTGGTGGTGTGTGTGTGAGCATGTGTGAGCAATATTGTGTGTGTGTGTGTGTCTCTCCACACTCCATCTAGGTTTTGAGCTACTGCAGTTGGTAATTTCTCAACTCTCTGATGGAAATTTAGCTTAGCTCTTCAAAAAGAGCTATTCACTGCCTGTTGACTTTTGCTTAGTAAACGGAAAACACATACAGTGTAGTCATGTACTTCAGTGATCCATATGATGAGAAATGTATTGTAAAGGAAACACTGTTGCGGGTCGAAGCAAACTGCTGACCTTTCACCTCTTTCCGACATCTGTGTCATGAACTCCTGACATAGCGTTTTATCTAAACAATAACTCAGGCCGTAGAGACATATCCATAATATGTATCACGTTGTTTTATCTTGGTCAGCATTCTGTGGGGGGCTATTACTGTTCCCATGGCAACCAGAGGGTTGTGGGGTTGAGCGCTGCTCCACCTGAAGTGGTTGTGGACTTCCTTCTCCTGTTAGCACTTTGCATGGCAGCCTTTGCCACCGGTGTATGAATAGGTTAACCTTGCCACCGGTGGGTTAATGGGTGAATGGATGAATATATGAACCTTGCCACCGGTGGGTGAATAGGTGAATGGATGAATATGTGAACCTTGCCGCCGGTGTGTGAATGGGTGAATGTAGGGCAAACCTTGTAAAGCATTTAGTGTGCTCGTAGGTGTAGAATAGTGCTCTATAAATGCAGTCCATTCACCATTGACTATTCTGCTTGTGGTTTCTGTGGCCATTTCTGCCCAGATGTGGACAGCCATTCATTTATGGCCCTTAATTATACTAACTGATTATGAGTGGCTACGGAATGGACATTGAGGCTGGCCCAGAGTACACTTGATGTTGTTCTACATCACTTAGGGAAATTATGAATACTAAGAACCCTTCTCTGATCCCTATTTTCTCTCTCTCCACTTTAAATAGTAAACCCCATTTAAAATAGTGTCTTATTTTTAATATCTATCTATCTATCTATCTATCTATCTATCTATATATGGCCAGTTTGGATAGGACAGTAGAAGAGATGACAGGAAATAAGTGTGAGAGAGAGAAGGGGTAGGATCGGGAAATTGGGTCGGACCCAAATCCAGGTCCCTGGATTTATGGTATGGACTCCTCCAACTGAGCCACGGCGCTCCCCGATCATTGCTTTAACATCCTCTCTTACAAGTGTCTAATTAGAAGTTTTGCCATCTGTTTAAGTTGATAGACACTCTGGAAAGCCACGCCTGTTTGAGCAATTAGTTCCTAATGTAAGCTTTGGCTTGCTGATGAATTGCAGTAGCCATCCCTAAGACTCATTCTAGCGCGAGTCCATCGCCCAGTATTTGATTCATCCGGCTGGCTGCTTAGCACCCATTAGACAGCATTAGTCACTCCCTCCGCTGTGTCCGTGCTGCGGGTGTGTGGACTCAAGGCGAGGGCTGTTCATTAACCCAGGCCGCCCACTGCTCCCTCCCCAGGCCACTGGTGTGGAGACAGGAATAAAGCAGCCTCTGGAGGCCCTCCTTATCTGTGCCTCGCCTATATTTGTCTGGTCTGGTCCCCAACCCTCCCACCAGAGGCCTATTTTTACTAATGGAGAGGAGTGTGTGGGTGTGTGTGTGTGGGGTAGAGTGGGATGGGTCTGTGTGTGTGTGGTGGGGTGGGATGTGTGTGTGTGTGTGTGGTGGGGTGGGGTGGGATGTGTGTGCATGTGTGTGTGTGGGGGGGGGGGGGCTGATGTTAGGATGGATGGAGGGAGAGTGATCTCCTGAGCCTGCTGTTGATGTTCCACCTTCACCATGCTGCGCTTTAGATACATATAGTCAGAGCAAGGCACGGCAGAGCAAAGCAAAGCAAGGGAGTTTAAATGGTGCTTTTCATACACAGCAGCACAGTTCCAAATTCCACAAAGCCAGACAGAGCTGCAAATGAGAAAAACAAGTAAAATTGGAAATTTGAGGCGATTTGAGAGTAGATGAACAAGGAGACAAATGTGAAAAACATCCCAGAGGTAAAATCACAGAAGATAACAAAATGAAAAACAACAAGAAAAACAACATATTGTCGAACTGAAGCTGTTTTTGTTAGTAGACAAAATTAATTTGCTACCATGAGCAGGATCACTGGCACACACACACACACACACACACACACACACAGACACACACACATACACACACACCTCTTGATGGTGTATTTTATGTAATTAGGTGTTAGTATTCAGGTGTGCTATCCCACCTGGCTAAACTGATCCACGCACTAGACTTGTGGGCAATGGTTAGATTTATAAAACCCTGGGAATCTGTGATGCTCTGGATAGAATCTGGTAACTTTTACTCAGTTGAACTAGTTCTCTTTCGTGTCAAAGCCGAAACGTACGAGTGGATGATGCCTATCATCTCCTACTTTTCTGAAGTCAAATTTAACCAACCCTTTGATAAAAGGGCAGTAAGCGCTCTGACGCGCGCAGGCAACTACTTAGACAGCCCTGCGTGACATCAGAAAGTCTATATATTGACTGCGCTTACGCTTCAGGTCCTCTTTGCCTCTTTCACCTCACCTACTGCGTGTGTTTCTGAGTCGCCTTTCGTTTGCTATCGCAAATATTCCTAAACCAACGGCTTTTTTGAAAGCCCACCACAACAGTTTTTTCAAAACTTCCGGAATCCATCCTTCTCAAAGTCACTCACGTCGGTCCCTAATTTTGGTACCAAGAGTCGCTGGATGGCAACGCTTAGATGTCTCGACTGGAAACGGCTGATGGCGGCCGCCGACCGCCATACTGTCTGCTTCTGCCTTAGGATGGAACACGCCACTGGTGTTCTCTCAGCCGAGCTCCGCTCCCCGGCGTCTTCGCTTGAGTCACCGGGACAATCTTCGGCGGCAACGCGGCCTGCAGTTAGCTACCTAGCTGCTAGTCAGCCGCCTACTAGCCAGCTAGCCAAGGCCCAGCTCGCTAGCTCTTCAGCTAGCCCTATCGGGGCCTCCTTGCCCGTGCAGCTGGTTCTCCACCACGCTGAAGAGGCGGATGATCCCGCCATCGAAGCCGTCGACGAAGATGGGGTTACCTCCCTCCTCTCGACGACAACACGGTCGGCAGCCAGCTACCTAGCTGCTAGTCCCTAGCCAGCTAGCCCAGCTCAACCCTCCCCTAGGAGGCTAGCCGCCATTGACTCGCCGCCGCCCGGCCAGAAGACTCTTGCCGCTCAGCTTGCTAGCGAGCTAGCTCTGTGGCACTCAGGCAGCTAGCAGGCTAGGCCTGAGCTTGCCTCAGCATGGAGGAAGCAGTGCCGTTGGCCTTCTGCCGCGCAGCCTCGGCAACGCTCACGCTCGTGTGGACGTGCGCTCTCAGCCACGCGCCCGTCGAGCCAGGAGCGACGCAGATGTCAGCAGCAATCCTGAAGCGAGCGCTGGTGTGGGGCAGGCTATGACGCGCGGCTCCTGCCCGCTGTCCGCTCTGCCTCTGAGTGCTTTAAAGGGCACGGGTTTTCGTTCTGCAGCCCTCAGCTCATAACGCTTCCCCCGCTTCGGCAAGCCTCTTGATCTCGCCGCCTCTGTCGGTCAATTTATCGCCCAGGTGCAGACGGAGCTGTCTGCTCAGTCAGACGCATCTGCCATCGCACGGCCAAGAGACTTCTCCCCCTTCTACACGGACGTCGCTGACGCGCGCTCCAGGTCGGCCGCCCTACGGGGCGCCGCGGGTGATGTGCGCGGCTCGCCAGCCACGCGTGAGCGCCAGTGGGTCTCACACACGGTCGGCTGGTCCTCAGCCTCCGCACTACGACGAGTGTCTGCCCTGTCAGTCGAATGCTCTTCAGCTTTGCAGACAGCCTCAGTCACTGACCTCGGCTCCCTTAGTACCACTGGGGGGCAGCATAGCACTTCGTTTGTCTTGCTGCCTCCTCATCGCGCCTCTCTGCTCAGGCAGAATTGGGCGATGTGCACGGCCCCCGCGTCCTCTGTCTCACTCGCCTCCGAGCAGAGGGCGTGCGACGCGTCGGAGTCGTTCACGGTCGGGAATTGGGCGATGTGCACAACGTCGCGTTGGGTTCTTTCAACAGTGTTGAAAGGCTATCAACTGCAGTTCAGGTGGCCACCCCCGCCCTTCAGAGGTGTCTTGGAGTCAGTGGTGCCCCCCACCAGGGCCCCTGCTCTCAGACAAGAGCTTCGCGATCTCTTGAGAAAGGGCACTATTCAGCGCGTACCTCAGAGCGCTCACTGCTTCGCTTAAACCTCTCACCTTTCGCATGCTCACGGGGCGCATGGTGGCAGAGTCAGTCCGCCAGGGGGATTACATGGTCACCATAGACCTTCAGGACGCCTATTTTCACATAGGCTAGTCCCGAGGCACAGACGTTTTCTACGCTTTGCCTTCGAGGGCAGAGCTTACGAGTACACAGCCCTCCCCTTCGGTCTGTCTCTGGCACCTCGGTGCTTCACCAAGTGTGTGGAGGCGGCGATCGCTCCTCTACGCGCTCAGGGTATCAGACTCCTCAACTACTTGGACGACTGGATGCTGCTGGCGAGTTCCAGACAGCTCCTAACGTCACAGGTTCGCACTGTGTTGCGTCACCTGCACGATCTGGGCTCTTAGTAAACCTAAGCAAGTGCATGCTCTCTCCCTCTCAGGAGGTCGAGTTCTTGGGTGTGAGACTGAACTCACACTCAACGAGAGCGACGCTCACTTTGAAGAGATTACAGGACGTCAGGGCGTGTCTACGCCACTTCAGACTAGGTGCCTGCGTTTCGGCCAGGCTGTGTCTCAGACTGACGGGCCTCCTGTGTGCTGGCGCTGTGCCACTCGGCCTTTTACACTTACGCCCGCTGCAGCTCGCCTTTGCGGAACTGGGTGTGTCCTCCAGGTCGAACCCTGCCCGTCGGATCTCAGTATCCAGACGCCTGTGGCTAGCCCTCGTGCATTGGCGCAGGCCGTCGTCCTTCACCAGAGGCGGCGCGCTGGGCGCTATAGCCAGACGCATGACGGTGACCACCGATGCGTCCAAGAGCGGCTGGGGCGCCGTTTGCTGCGGCCGCCCAGCCAGAGGGACATGGGGCGCAGCCTCCAGGAGGCTACACATCAATGTGTTAGAGCTCCTAGCTGTCTTTTGCGCTTTGAAAGAGTTTCTCCCTCTTCTCAGAGGAGAACACATTCTGGTGCGTACGGACAACGCCACTATAGTGGCCTATATCAATCGCCAGGGCGGCACGCGCTTTCCGGACCTGTTTCGCCTGGCGTACAAGCTGGCTTCCTGTCAATCAGGGCATCGCACTTGCCCGGTGTGCGCAACACAGGCGCGGACCTCCTCTCCAGGGGGTTCCGCGTGCAACCGACTGGCGCCTCTGCCCAGCCGTGGTGCACAGCCTTTGGTCCCGCTTCGGGCGGGCACGAGTCGATCTTTTCGCCTCGAGAGAGAACGCTCACTGTCCAGCGTGGTTTTCGCTGGAGCGAGATGCGCCGCTAGGGTCAGACGCGCTGGCACATCCGTGGCCGCGAGGTCTACTCTACGCTTTCCCCCCTTCCTCTGATGCGTCAGGTGTTGGCCGGGATCAGAGCGGGGGCTCACAGGGTGATTCTGATTGCCCCCAATTGGCCATCTCAGAGCTGGTTCTCAGATCTGGTCTCACTGCTAGACGGCCAGCCGTGGTCCCTCCCTCCGAGGAGGGATCTCCTATCTCAGGCTCACGGGTCGCTGTGGCACCCCAAGCCGGAAGCGTGGAGACTGACGGCTTGGCCCCTGAACGGGCGCGTCTCCTAGAGAGCGGCCTGTCAGCTGCAGTTGTAGAGACTGTTCAGGCTGCTAGAGCTACGTCCACTAGGTCGTTGTATACACTGAAGTGGCGCGTGTTCAGCACGTGGTGCAGAGACAGAGGCTGTGATCCTCTAGTCTGCCCTATTGGCGAGGTGCTTGCCTTCTGCAATACCTGTTTGATCAGGGTCGTACACCCTCTACTTTGAAGGTGTGCCTTGCAGCTATTTCAGCGTGCCATGTTGGCTATGCTGGCGTTTCCCCAGGCGCTCACCCCCTTGCGTCGCGCTTTATGAAGGGCGTCAGGCGGCTTCGCCCCTCTTCTACACGTTCGGTCCCTACTTGGGACCTGGCCACTGTCCTACGCGGACTGGCTCGTACGCCCTTGACCCTCTGTCGAGTGCCAGTCTAAAGATGCTTTCCCTTAAAGGGATTCTCCGGAGTAAAATACAATTTAGGCCAATTTACGGATGATTGGGAGTATATACATTGAGTTGGCATCAAAATCACGTCATTCGGATGTGTTTTGAGATAGTTGCATTTTACCGTTTTGAGCCCAAACTCGTTAGCCTGGACGTAACCAGGGCATGTCATTCCCGCGGCTACAAAACGCTATTTATACCTCTTCTACAGTTCCAAACAACATTACACTTACGTGGTAATGAGTAGAGGGTCCCTATATCCAAACCGAAGTATCCCGAGGTCTTCATGTGATTGGATAGAGAGTCCAGAATGAATTTCAACGAGCCAGTAACTTTCCGGAAATGTTGCCGCTTTAGCAGCCATCTTCAGGGGAAAGTCCGTAGGAGTCATTTCCGAGGGTGGAGTAACACGCTCATAACACGTTTTTTTTTTTGTTGTTGTTTTTTAAACATAGTTGTTCTTTCGAAATTGAAATGAAGTTGTATGCAACAGCAAAGCCTAGCTTACTAACAGGTTGGAATTTTGAAATGTCACGTGACTGATGTTTTCCCTGAAGATGGCTGCTAAAGCGGCAACATTTCCGGAAAGTTACTGGCTTGTTGAAATTCGTAAAATGACTTCAGAAAAGTAGGAGATGATAGGCATCATCCACTTGTACGTTTCAGCTTCTCACTCAGAGAACCGAGGATACGTTAGTTTCCGTAACGCGCGCTCTGCTTTAGAAATGAGTTGTGAGGAGGATGAGACTGTAGGATATTTTTCACAAAATACCTTGATGAGGACGACAACTGTGAAGAGTTCTAGAGTCGCTTTGCTCTCTCTCTCCGAGGGGTTCCAAATGTCTGACAGGTGGTTTTTGTCGGCTTGTTGCCTCTCTCCCCAAGGAACCACAACACAGAATGGCTTTTTGGAATGATATTGCTTCTACCTTTTTTGTCACCTGTTATCTGACAGAAACACAAATGGCACTAGTGAGTTGTAGTCTCTCTGGGGTTCGCAATATGAACGGAAACAAAAAAAAAGCATTAGAAAAAAGAGCATTGCTTTAGTGACTCCCACAGGCCTGCAGGCTGGTGAATGTTGTACATTTACTGAGTCTCTCTATTTTTAAACACAGTAAAAAGTGACGTGACCGCAAAGCCACCTGCTCTTAGACATGCTTATGAGAAGCATTTTTCATTGGACACCCCAGGGTGCAGATGTGGAGATTTAATGGAGATGATATAATCGTGGTGAAGCCAGAGATGAAGCTGAAGGCTGTTATCAACCATGGCATGGCGAAGACAGAGGCTTCCTGGAGGGGTTGCTGGTCAAGACAGTAAAAGCACTCTAGATGATCTAGATTCCAGTTCTAATCCTACTTTGAGTCCACTTCTAGTTCTACTCTCTCTCTCTCTCTCTCTCTCTCCCTCTCTCGTACTTAAATGGTTATATTGCCCTGGGTTTGGCCTTGAGCGCCTGCACCTCAGCCTCAGCTCCCAGTGCTGGGGTTGCTGTATAGTGTCAGCCGTAGTGGCCGTGCTGTAATGAAGGGCTGGGCATGAGAGGGCTACACGGGATCAGTGGAAGGCCTGAACCCTCCTGCTTGATGTCGCTGCCTGTGAAAATCTTGCATCATCGTGTGCACTGATGAAAGCCAGTGAAAGTGGGACTGGTTAGGCAGAAGCCTGTGCAGCACTGTGTGTGAGACATATAACGAAGTGTTTAAATGAGTCTTAATGTGTGTCACTTCGCCATAACAACTGCCTTTGCCTCATACAGTAACATTACTTTTCTGTTTCACACTCCCTCTCTCTCTCTTTTTAGCTTCGCTCACTTTTTTCCCTCCCTCTCTCTCTCTCTCCCTGTCTTTCTCATTCTCTGTTCCTTTCCCCCTGTCTCTCTCTCTTTCTCCCTAGCTCTCTCATTCTGCTCTTCCTTTTTTTTTACTCAATTCTTCCCCAGCCTCAGTCTCAATTTTATCTGTAACTCTCACTCTTCTCTCTCTCTCTCTCTCTCTGTCGGTGTCTCAGTGAGATTGGTCACCCTCTCATACAGCATATTTGATAAGAACGAGTGAATAGCCTGAAGGAAGAGGAGGAGGGGGCAGGGAAAGACAGAAAAAATGCTGGAGACTGAAGAATTGCAAGAAGTAAGAGACAGAAAGAGAGAAGAGTTGATAGTCAGGGAGATGTGGAGTGAAAGAAAAACAGGCAGAAGAACAGATGATAGACAAACAGAGAGAGAGAGAGAGGGAGAGAGAGAACGAGAATAAATGCGCTGCGCTATGGGTTAGATTACGATGAGGCGTGTAATGTGTGTCATGTGTAATGTTATTTCATTTTCTCTGTCACTGGGTAATCTAATAATTATGCAGCAGAATATGGGAAGAGGCTCTAACCTCTGGGTTTGTTAGTAAAGTTGTGACATATCAAAGAGGGGGTGGAGAAAAGGTGGACTCTGTGTGTACAAATAAAATTTGAGATTACGCAGATTCGTTTGCGTAATCTCTCTAATTCCTTGGAGTGACCCCTTGCTTGCTTCACTAAGTGTAGCAGAGTAGATGAGATTAGCCCCGTCCCTCCAGTTTATCTCTCCCTAAGAAGTGCTGTTGCATGCTGGGATGGTGGAGGAGGAAGTAGGCTAACAGTGTCTTGCTGTCATGGAAACATCTAGACTGTAAGGAGACAGACAGACAGCGTGTCAGGGCTTTTGAAATATATACCATCTGGCTTTAAAGTACATGAAATAGTAGATGAATAAAAGATGACAGCCTTTGTGATCATTTTTAAAGAGAACACACACACACACACACCTTCTGAGTGGTGTGGCTGGCAGTCAGACCCACTTTATCACTTCCTTCATAATTAAAGGCCACACTTAATCTGTGAGGGAGGCCATAGGGACTTACACTCATGTTCCCTATGAGTGAGTGTGTGTGTGTGTGTGTGTGTGTGTGTGTGTGTGTGCGCATGTGCATGTGTTTATCTCTGTGTGTGGGGGGGTGTATGTGCGTGTGTCTGTGTGTGCGCAAGTGTGTATATGCCTGTGTGTGTCTGTGTACAGGTGGCTGTGTGCGTGTGTGTGTGTGTGTTTGTGTGTGTGTTTCTGTGTGTACACAGGTGTATATGCCTGTGTGCGTGTGTCTGTGTGTGTGTGTACATTTGTGTGTGCACACTCAGAAGTGAGGCTCCAGACTCTTGGGTGTGTATACTGTATGTCTGTGTGCGTGCATGTGTGCACGTGGCGCTGTGTGTGTGTGTGTGTCCTGGCCTCCATGTTAGACCTCCATGTTCCAGTTCAGTAGCTGCTGGAAGAGCCCCGTCCCTAGACAACTGCCTCTGACCCTCCAGCCTCATACTGCCACTGATCTACAGCATTTTAATGAGAACCTAATAGTATGTGTGTGTGTGTGTGTGTGTGAGAGAGAATGTATTGTGTGAATATTGTGTATGTTACAGTAAATTTACTAAACCCCTTCAGTATAGTTTGTGTGTGTGTGTGTATTTTTCCGTGTGTGAATGTGAATGTGTGTGTGTGTGTGTGTGTATTTATCTGTGTTTAAATGTGTGTGTTCTCAATAACCTGTTCTCTAATTCAAATTCAATCATCAGCTTGTGTGTGTGTGTGTGTGTATGTCTGTTTAACCTCTGTAGATCACCATCAGTAGTCACTGACATGTAGTTTGAAGAAATGAGTTTGATGGTTTCCAAATTACACTAACAAACACTTGGACAATGTGTGTGTGTGTGTAAGTGTGTATCATTTGGTAACTAAATTGGCTTTAATACATTTCTTTATGGCATTCTTGTCTGCAGTTCTCAATGGCCTAGTAAAGGTTTTCAGTATCTTTGTTAAGGGAGAAATTGTAAAACCCCAACAATTAAACACCCCAAACAGAGACATTAATTCATAAACTGTATCCCAACACACACACACACACACACACACACACACACACATACATGCTGATCTGTACCCACTCTGTTTCTGCACTTGTGTGTGTGTGAGAGTGTGAGTGAGAGAGAGAGAGAGGTGTGTGTGTCTGTGTGTGCATCTTTAAAGAGCTTGGTGTTTCTGTGCTGGAGTTTTCCAAGACTTGAGCCTCTGCTTTGCTGACAAGAGAAAAAGCAAGCTGAGTCATTCACTTAGAATACTAAACACCTCTGTATGTAAAACCTTGTGTGTGTGTGTGTGTGTTTATGGTTGTGGAAATATGTACATGCGCTTATTCCCATATTTGATTGTGAGTGTGTGCGTGCGTTCGTGCTTGTGCGTGTGTGCGTGTTTGCATGTGTGTGAGTTTATGGTTATGACATTATGTACATGATTTTTCCTGTGTGTGTGTGTTTGCATGTTTGCAGAGTTTATGGTTATGGCATCATGTACATGTGTCTGTTTGTGTGTGTGTGTGTAAATTGAGTTTCATTAAGAGGTGCAGATATATAGTAGAAATCTTCAGTAGACGAACCACTAGTGCCTCGGGGCCTGATTAGCTCTTTTGGCCATTGGGTTGGACCAATCACACTCATCTTCATTTAGGCGATTAGAGACCGTTGCCTAGACCTATTCTAGCGGTATCAGAATGCAGAAGAGGTTTGAATGACAGCTGTTGAGTCCGCCCCCTAGGATTGAGCCGACCAGTCTATAGGTCACGGCCAGACTGTACACTTTGTTTGTTTAGTCTGGCTTACCCGAATATTACACTAACATGGCCAATTCACAGGACCCAATAACACTAGGCTACAGATATACACTAATATGGCCAATACACAGGAACCTGTAGTTCACTTTACACTGCACACATATACTGACCCTCGGTACAGTTACAAACACAGGCCTGTGTGTGTGTATGTGTGTGTGACAGAACACACACATACACACTTTTTTTTATTGTCATTTCAGCTCATAAAGTGAGATGAGATCTCAGATGAGAGTGAGATTCCACCATGGATCTAAGTGGTGCTACATTAAGATCTCTACTTAGTCTCTCTACTTAATCCACTTCGTATGATGCATATAAGAACCTTTTCAAGTAGCTTAATAGGTGTCTGCTCACATGAAGCTAATTACACACACACATACACACACACACACTCACACACAAATACAGTACACTCACTCACTATTATGTGCAGTGCTTAGGAGTCGACTCAACAGACACAAATTTGCACACACCCACATACATACACACACACACACACACACACACAGTCTGATTCTGTCAGCTACCTAATGCCGTGCAATAAAATGAGTGTGGAGCAGTCTAAGATATTTTTTAGCACACAATCAGTTGAAAGGGCAGGCCCCTACTGTATGCTCTTTGACTGCTGGGCACCAGGCAACAGTACAATCTCATGCTGTGGCTAACGCTTCTATATCGCTGACTTCTGCATGTGTATGTGCTGTCTGAAAGGAGTGCATCGTCTCAGCAGCCTCTGTTGCTAGAGAACTCAGTCTCTTAGCAGCTAGCCAGCCACCACCACATCCCCACATCCCATACACACACACACACACACACACACACACACAGATACGCACACACACACATACACACATACACACAAACACAGGCACAAGCACACACAGACACACACACACTCACACACACACACACACACACACAAACACACCCAACCCCTCCCATGGCTTCTTCCCTTGTTGCTAAGAGTCAGCATCCCTCTGCGCTTACATCTTGAGAAAAGGTCACCACCTTTACCTTGCCTGCTAAGGGGGATTCTTTATCCGTCCACCTCGGTTGCCATCTCTCCCCAAAGCACAATTAAATAGAGAAAGAAAGATAGGGAGCGAGGGATGGAGACAGAGAGAAAAAGAGAGAGAGGTATATTTATGTATAAATATAAAAAAGAAAGGAAGCGAGTGTACACGTGAGAGAGAAAAACACAGGGAGAGAGAGACCCAGAGAGAGTACCTGTCCTGCATGTGTACATGTGAGAGAGAAAGAGATAGAGAGAGAGAGTCCTTTTGTTGTCACATGTGAAAGAAAAACGGAGACATAGGAGAGAGTATTTTTTTGTGTAGACCTGTGAGAGAGAAAGGGAGAGAGAGAATGATTGATTGCTTTGGTGTGGACCTGTGAAAGGGAAAGAGAGAGGAAAAAAGAAAGAGAGAGTACCCGTGTTTACTGTACAGTATGTGTATGAGAGAGAGAAAGTGTGAGAGAGAGAGATACTCAGGTGTGTGTTTGTGGGTCAGGGTCAGAGACATGGTCACCCTGCAGTGTGGAGCCGTGGCTGTCTGGTCTGCAGAGTCTAATGCGCCATGCGTCCGAGGCAATGTCATTATTCCGAACGTACTTGCCGATTAAGCAGTGCAGTAGGCATGGACGGGGGCCACAGGCTAAACGCATTTGTGTGCTACCGCATGCTCGGCCCCTCTCTCCGTAATTACCCAAATAATTAACAAATCCATTTGAAACACTGATGATGCCACCGCTAAATGATTTTAAACCATAAATACCCTGTGACGGATGCCTAATGACTCCGTATTTGATTTGTGATTTAATTTCGACTAAATGGGGCTCTCGCTGGATGCCATCGTGTGGTCACCAGGACAGTCAGCCACGTTACCCAGCTGGCCCGTGGAGGCTCCGGACAGACAGACGTGCTTTTTACATGCTCGCCGAGAGGAACCAGACGGCTGTTGCAGACACACGGGAGATGAATTTAGTCCTCTTAGCCTGGCCACGAGCCAGACAAATCTGTGGGATTCATGTTTAGTACGTCAGCTTGGCCAAAAATATCTGTGTGACCCCCCCACCCAACCCCACTACACCCGACAATATTTAATATAATAGTTTTTTTATAATAGTTTAATATAATATTTTCAACATTTTGGAGACTGTATTAGCCTAAGTAGGAGAAACTATACACTTGATTACTGGTGTTTTTTATGATAATAAATAAATAAAATAAAAAAAATTAAATATAATATCCAAAAATACATAATACATAATAATATACAAACAAAATGCATAAAATATAGTGTAAACTAAATAATTAATTCAATTCAGTTATTGCAGAGTTGAAATATGGGGCTAGCGTATTAGCGTGCTAGCCTGTGGGCAGTCTAGTGTAGTGTAGTGCTAGCGGAGGCTATTTGCTGAAGAGGGCTGTCTGTACCAGTCACAGCTGTTCAGCGTGGAGTCGGGTGTGTGCTGTGTGCTGAGGTGTCTCATTGAGGGCCATTAGATTAGAGCGTCTGCTTGTTGAGACAGACCCACTGGGCCCCTCCTGCTCCTTCCACACGCCTGTTTATTCGTTTAATGTTTTCTCCCCTTAAGAGGGGGACTTTTAATTAGCCGAGCCAGAGAGATGGAAATGAAGAGGCGCTGTGACAGCGCTCTGAACACTAAAGGCGAAGGTGTCTGCTCCACTCACAACTACACACGCTACAGAGGTTAGCATGCTAGTGCACCTCACAGTGTAACTATGGACACCTCTGACTTAGTCATCTTAACAGGTAGCCCCTCATTAGGACATACAATCTTCAGCTCTGAAGGAATCTACTACACCTCACACTGTTACCATGGACACCTGTGACTTAAAGACAGACTGTCACTGGGACATACCATTTTCAGTTCTGTAGGAATCTATTACACCTGTGACTTATAGACAGACTCTCACTGGGACAAACCAGCTTCAGACTCAAGGCCACCCGCCTCTCTCTCAAACACGAGTCTCCCTCAAGGAGCTTTATTGCAGCCACATTCCCAATCCCAAATGACTGTCTCACTCACTTGTGTTTGTCAAGGTGTATCAATATTCCATGTTCCCATGTTACTCTTGTTAGTGTCGAGCTTTCTCCAGGAACTCTCACCTGCTTCTCCATTTCTCCTGTGATTAATCTGTGGTGAGTCCACTGGCCGGTTCCCTCCTGGTACACATTCACATCTCAAGGCCGCCTTTCTACTGCCATGTTTATTGCTATTGGCTGCTTCGAGACTTGTGGTGTCTCGATCCATATTATCATTCTCTAACGAGTGCTTAGTCACTTCTTTATGGAGCCATCCGGCAGCCATAATGTGTATTGCTCTCCAGTGAGTCCTCTGTTGGAAGTGTCCTGATGCAACATCCATAATGATCCATGTAGGTTCAGTGTTAGAAGCCCACTGGTGCTTCAGCTGTGTGTACTCACAGATGACTCCTCCATAGATGGGGTGAAATATTAAATACAGGAATGTACACTACAGTACACTATGTCTTGTGTTCACTGTGCTTACTGTACGTGTGCTTGTAAAGTCTACAATACGAGTCTAAAGTACCAGTCTACAATGCTGTACTGTACTGCTCTCCCTCTTTATCACTGGGTGAGTGTGTGTGTGTGTGTGTGTATTTCAGACTCTCGTTATTCACTGTGCTTAAAGAGCTGAAGTGCTAAAAGAGCTTCTTAGGGCGTACTCACACTAGGCACAGTTTACCCGTACCGTGCTGGAGTACGGTTGTCTCTGGTTCACGCTGCACATTTCGGTACGAAGCACTCACACTGGTCAAACAAACTGGACTTAAGGGCGTACTCACACTAGGCAATCCGTACCGTACCCGAGTACACTTCACCTCTGAAGTCCGGTTCGTTTGACCAGAGTGAGTGCTTCATACCATACCCAGGTACGGTACGCTAGTACGCTTGGGAGAGGTGGACTCGGGCACGGTACGCATGTAGTGTGATCGCAAGCGTACCTGAGCACGGAGAATCACTCATGAGGAAATAAACAAAATAACATTCCATTTCATCTCCGAGAATATTTGGAGTGAACGGTTGTTATAGTAACAAAAACACGCTAAATGTAAAGATTCCAGAACACAGCAACTCAACTGTGCCTGGGTACGGTTTGATATGTGCAGTGTGAGTGCGGACTAAGAACCAGGGACAACCGTACTCCGGCATGGTACGGGTAAACTGTACCTAGTGTGAGTACGCCCATAGAGGTGAAGTGTACTCGGGTACGGTACGGATTGCCTAGTGTGAGTACGCCCTTATATGCTGGACAGAGAGAGAGAGCGAGAAAGGGAGAGAGAGAGATCCATTACTCTGTGGGAGTGGACTTGGCATTGTGTCCCATCATAGCATACGTTTGTGAATGTGTGTGTGTGTGTCACAACACTTGAGGCAAGGCCATTTCCTTAATTTGCTCTATGGACTGCTGCCTAATTGGGATTATGAAGATGTGGCCCATGTTTGTGTGTGTGTGTGTGTGTGTGTATGGTTTGGGGTGGGGTGGGGGGGGCGTGAGTGCCTTGTTGTCCATCCAAAGCACTGGCTGTGGCTGCCTGTGTACTCCTAATGGCTACTGGTGAGGGATGCACTCTCATCATCATCATAGCCAGCATTACAGCCCTGCTTGGCTGCTAAAAATAACTGTGTTTGTGTGTGTTTGTGGGTGTGTGTGATACAGATATTTTCCTACAAACCATCCAGCCCCGCTGTCTAATTCAGTTAGTGGTGTTCGGTTTGATAGCATCCTATTCTCTGGGGAATGTGTGAGGTGGTGTGTGACAGGGGTTGCGTGTGTGTGTGTGTATGTTGTATTAGGGATGGAGTACTAGTGCTGCAGTCTGAGTCAGGCTTGTCAAATTATGAGACAGGGATCTGTCTATTTTTGCATGTGTGTGTATGTGTGTCTGTGTGTGGTATCAATGATGGAATAATATGAATCCAAATGCGCCAGCCATCGATGCTGCAGTCCTTGTCAGACTCGTCAAGTTTCAGCGCCAGCCTGTCTGGTTGGCTAAGAGGTGGGAAGATTCCCATGGTGATGGTGGTGAGCCACAATAAGCATTGTGTGTGTGTGTGTGTGTGTCTGTGCTTGTGTGTGTGTGTGTGTGTTGGGGGGTGGGTATCAGATTATCTGGGTTTCTGTGGAAGGCAGCAGGTAGGGTAGCTATGGTAGCTATGGTTGGGGCGTTCGGCCAATGGGAATTATAATGGCATCAAGGCTGACAGGCTCAGACGCTGACAGGCTCCAACATCAAAGGACATCAGGTTCTCTCTCTCTCTCTCTCTCTCTCTCTCTCTCTCTCTCTCTCTCTCTCTCTCTCTCTCTCTCTCTCTCTCTCTCTCTCTCTATCTATCTATCTATCTATAACTTTCTATATCATCTTTCAAACTTAAACCCCCTCCTTGATCTGGTCTCAATCAGGCTCCTCACTGGTAAAATCAGACAGCATGCTGGTGAAGAGCGACCTGGTAGGTAGACAGACAGACAGACAGGCAGGGAGAAACCTCTACCAGACAGACAGACAGCCGGTGGATCGGACAAACAGAATTAGAATCAGAATCGGATTCAGAATCAGTTTTATTGCCCAAGTATTGCATATACAAGAAATTCTCCGGTAGGTGTTTTGTTCTCTAGAGAAGCAACAAGGACATCCATCAGTTTTCATACAGAGCCAGAGGTACTATAGACACATGATGGGCATCAACACAATACTGAGTTGACAATATATATAATTCACAACATTATGTACAAGTAATACTTTATATACGAATAGGTGCAAATGGATCATAATAATGCAGTTGTTGTGCAAAAGAGGACGTAGCCACAGA
>JAGFZM010001601.1:78199-101603 GCA_017657215.1 Limnothrissa miodon
GTGTGTGTGTGTGTGTGTGTGTGTGTGTGTGTGTGTGTGTGTGTGTGCGTGTGTGTGTGCGCACGCGCGCGCGTGTTTGTAGGGTTTGTAGCTCTCTGCTTTGATCTCGCGCAGCGTAGTGTCTGGGGAGCGGTGTGCTTTTCCTCTGTTCGGCGCCCGGGGGGACTGCGCTGGTATAAGCTCTAAAGCAGTACATCACACAAGCACCCCCCCCTCCCCTCCTCTCCCTCTCTCCCGTGAGCAGCTAGAACAACAGCCATAGAGCCACAGCTACAGCAGGACTGGATGCAAATAACTGTCGCTTCCCCAGTCTTAATGCACCACATTGGGCTGGCACGTTCCTCACTCTCCTGCAGTGATGACAGACCCACTTAGACACACTAGTACTCAAACTATGTCTAACAAACACTGTGAAAACACACACACACACACACACACACACACACACACACAAACACACACAAACACACAAATACAGACACATACTGTACACACACACACACACACATACACACACATGCCCACACACATACACACGCATACACACACACACCATCTTTCCAACCGCAGGTGGTCGGCTTACGTAAGTAGATATCTCTAACTGGCAAGACATGCGTATTACAGCAGATTTAGTAAACAGTGCTGTTAAGCTTGCAAAGTTTACCGTCTTGTGATTATTTTCTTCAGGAGCTGTGAGAAAGAGACCAACACAAATATTACACCACAAGTGTCAAGTATCCACATGAAACGGAACATTTATGTTGCCTATTATTTTGCCTAGGTGTTTTTTTTTTTATTTCTGTGGTTGCAGGTGCACCATTGCTTGGTAGCTCTGCCGGTCTACGCATATCGAGGATTTGGAGCACAAGTAAGGGACATCTTGAGACATAATTTTAAAGGTCTTTATGAGCTCTATCAAATGGTGAATAATATTGTCCCAATAATAGTAAAATAATATAGTAAATATTACTATACTATTTATTTGTACTATAGTATAAATAAATAGTAAAATAATAAAATGTTTTAGTGTACGTGAAAATCCTCACCTGCAATAAAAAGTTTGTTTTAGCGTAAAATTCTGAAATTGCGCCCCTTCTGCTTCAAACCCTCGACACAAATATTACACCACCACTGCCAAGTATCTACAGTACGTGAAACGGAACATTCATATGAACATGCATGTTGCCTATTTTTAGGGTTTTTTTTTTGTTTTCGTTCTGTGGTTGCCGATCAAAGCAGGACCTCTTTTAGACTCAGTGCACCAGGTATAGGCGTATACAGAACATTTATGTCGGCTATTTTGGGTGTTTTTTTTCTTTTCTACCTGTTTTTGCTGGCCAAAATAGGACCTGTTTTAGACTCAATTTTGGGTGTTTGTTCTATGTGATTTGTATGTGATTCAGAATCAGAATCAGTTTTATTGGCCAAGTATCCTTGCATATACAAGGAATTTGACTCCGGTAGGTTTTATGCTCTCTATACAATCAACAAGGACATCTATCAGTATACATATACAGTGCAAGAAATACTATGGATATATGATGGGCATCAAGACAATAGGCAACTATCAACATACTGTATATTAGGCAACTATCAACACATATAAATTATACAAGAATTAGAAAAGAAAAGCAGGAGCTGTTGGAGGCTCAGTGCACTGTTTAGCAGTGCAGGTCCAGGCATAATGTAATGCATGCTGAGGGTTAAAGGGTGTTTACACCTCAGGGTCAGCGAGGGCTTCAGATGTAGAGGATATATCAGGAACCAGACCCAGCTGGAGCACACACACACACACACACACACATACACAGATTCTGAGGTAAAAACCTGCACACACACACATGCAGAGCTTATGATGTGTACTGTACACACACACACACAGACACACACACACACACACACTGATGTTCTCATGTGAACACACACAAACATTCTCATGTGAACACACACACACACACACACACACACACACACACACACACACACACACACACACACCCTAGGGTCAGTGAGGGCTTTAGGGCTGCTGTGTGTAGGGGCTATATGAGGAACCAGGCCCAGCTGGAGCCTTGGCTCCAAAGAGATCCTTACTCCCCTCCTCAGGGGGATAGGGCTCCGGATACACACAGGGAAGAGTTCAATGGAGAGGGGAGGATCAGTGATAGTCTTAGAGGTTGTGAAGCTTTTATGTGTGTGTGTGCTTATGTGTGTGCATATTTGTGAGTGTGTGTGTCTGTGTGTGTGTGCAACCATGTGTGTGTTTGCACAAGTGTGTGCATGTCTTTGCATGCTTATGAATGCTTATGTATGCATGCTTGCATGCTTATTTGTGTGTGTCTATATATATTTTTCTTATATTTTCTGAGGCGCAGGAACCAGGGCTGTTATCTGTAAAATTTGGGAGGGTAATTACTTATTTTCAGGTGTATCACCTAATTTCAGGCCTTTCTCACACAAACAAGCATTTAATTAATAAATATTTGGCAATCAAAATACATAAAAATACAAACCTCTCTCTATGAGAGGGTGCATCTCCAAAGGTTATAAGCAGTAATGTTGAGATGAGAATGTGTTTGGACTGCTTTTAGTCTGATGTCCAGGCCCTGCATTTCTATTTGATTGGCCACAAGGCCACAGGAAGCCATCACTTGCGCACATCATGTTCAGCAGTCATGTGGCTGTGCGGCTGTGTTTCCTGAGAATAATTTTGAGTGTTTTTCCGGCCCTTTCCACAGTGTGAGCTTTTGTGTAAGATGAGCTCTCTCCCCTCAAATGCAAGTGTAAATAAGACAGAGGAGGGAGGGAAGCCTTTAGCTTCGAGAGCACTGGGAGCAGGAGAGACAGAGAGGGATTGAGGGGTTTTGGGCTGCATTGTGCGGAGCTGTACTACAATAGCCTAGCGTAGCATGGTAGTGGTGAGAACTCTGGATAGAGACAGACGAATGGGAGAGAAAGAGGGATTTTTTTTTTCTGTGGTGTTGCTACGCTAGGTGGTGAGAACACTAATTTCAGGATTATAGGAACTATGGGAACAGGCGAGTGGGAGACAGAGAGCGATTGATGTTTCTTTCTTGTGCTGTGGAAGCGTAGCATGGTAGTGGTGCAAACACTAAATAGAGATAGGCATGTGGGAGAGAGAGAGCAATTGTGGGGTTGTTTTTTTGGGCTGTGATGCTAGCGTAGCATGGTAGTCGCCGGCAGAGCTGTGTGCGGAGCCAAAAAGGATTTGCTGTGCCTGAGTGGAGCTCTGCTCTGCCCTGTGCTTCACTGCGCTCGGCTCAGCTAGGGGGGTCACAGGGAGCGCCCATCTGCTCGTGCCTGGCACAGATTAGCGGGCGCTAGGGGAACAGGTAGCCATCATCCCACTCTACTCCACTAAACTACGCCACTCTGCTCCACTATCTCCATCTGCAGCCTGGGCATTGCAATGCATGGCACCCCTATGGTGGCATGAGGTCAGCTCTGACCTAGTACTTAGTCCATGTTTTTTTTTGCTCTCGTGGGATTGAATGTAGCGTTCTGGTAGTGTGTTTGAATCGGTGGGACAGCTTGATACAGCATAATACTTGTGGCTCAGGTTTCTTTTTGTTTGGCTTTGTCTTGTTTTTCTTGTTGTGTTTATGCTTTAGCCTACTGCTGTTTTAGTCCAGTTGTAAACGCTGTGCAGTGTCCCACTAGATAGGCTACTAATGACCATCGACACAGTTTGAACAACAGCCAGAGAGAGAGAGAGAGAGAGAGGGAAATAAAAAAAAAACAGTTGCCCCCTACTGTTTCAAAAAGGGGCTTCATTAGAAATGTGCATCCACACTCAGATCCATCAGTATTCAGGTCCTTCATCACCGAGATACGAAACACGCACATCCACAGGATATCAAACATACACACACACACACACACACACATCACACACAGAGTGGTGCTGCCAAACATAAAACCTCGATCTTAAATTCAAACTGTTTGTTTTAATTTGTAATTTTAAACTGTTTTACTGTTTGCCATTTAATTAAAATGTAAAACATAAACAGTGTGCAGATAGATTAGAAAACTTGCATATTCTATCAAATAGACCCTTTTTGCATGTCATTTTATGGCCCTAAAAGCAATAGTTATACAGAGGCAACACACACATACACACAGGCACATGCTCTGACACACTCTCACATCCACACACACACACAAACACACATATGCTGACACAGACACAGAAGACACACAAGAGCCCGCACACAAAAGCAGGCACACACACAAACACACCCTACACACAAACAAATGTAATTTCTCCAGTTGTCAGAAGTGAGTTCCTTTCTTCTCCGAGGCTTTCATATGATGAAGAGATGTCGGGCAAAAGAAACACAGGCGCTGTTTGCTTCTCTTGTTCTCAGGGAGTTCTATCTAGAACTAACCGGGATAAGAACTTCTGAAGAACGAGAAGCAACGTAAATGATTGTCACCTTTGGGATTGGTTCTCCCAAGTCGCTATCTCTCGTAGCTTGGTGTTTGTTGAATGTCAATGCAAAAGCCCTATTTATCTGCGCTATTCACACATATTTCATATATTTATTCTTCTGACTGTTATTCTTTTAGCATGCAGATTAGATTAGATGTCAGTAAGGGCAGCAATCCTTGAAGGGATTACTCTTTTTAAATTACAAAGTGATTACCGCTTGGTTTAAATACTGTATTTATGTTAAATGTTTGATTTAAATGATAATATTTTTCTAGAATTAACCAAGAACATTATTAGAGTGTGTGTGTTTGTGTTTCTGTGTGTGTGTGTGTGTAGCCTTCTGTGCTCTGTGAAGAATTGTGAAAGGCCAGTTTAGAAGCAAGTTAAAGGGTGCTAGCCTCGACCAAATCGGGAGAGAGAAATGGGAATCGAGGAAGAGAAGAGTTTAGGAGACAGAGAGGAAACAGAAATTGAAATAGTGTCGAGGAAGAGAAAGACATGGAGACTGGAGGAAAAAGAAAGAAAAATTAAAGAAAAAGAAAGAAAAAAAAATAGTAAAGCGGGTAGGGGTGGGCGGTGTAGTGTGTAGTCTATCAGGCTTCAGTCCAGTGGCTCATTAAAGCTGCAGAGGGCCACTTGCACAGCTGCTGCTGCTGGGAGACTCTTGCCTCTGGCTCCAGCAGACCACTATAGTGGGACAACAACAACAACAACAAACAACAACCTCTAACAACACTCTACACTGCATTTGATGAACATATGGTACACACACCCACACCCACACACACACACACAGGCACACATAGACACTCGCACACTTACACACACATAAACACATACAGTACACGACACACACTGACAGACACAGACAAACACACACACACACACACACACACAAATACTCACACACACACATGCACACATAAACACACACAGGTGCAGAACACAGTCACACACAAACACACACACAGGCACACATAGACACTTACACACTTACACACACAGAAACACATACAGTATACAAAACACACTGACAGACACAGGCACACTCACACACACACAGGTGCAGTACACAGTCGCACACTAACACACACACACACAGGCACACAAAGGTCTCTGGGCACTTAATTCTTGTTCTGTTAACAAGCAAACTTCTAATGACTGCCTACAAAGTTTTCCCTGCTGACAAAGGAGTGGTCTTAAAAGATTATTGATGTTTTTTTTTCATTTGGGAACAATAGGGAAATCTTGCCACTGAATGCAAAATAATGTTTTAAATTACTTACACAGCCTACTGTACAGTACACAGTGGACAGCATGTACTGTAGCTAAATGTAAGTAGTTTGCTGCTGAAATAATGGGCCTAAAAACTCATCCAATCACTGCTAGAGTGGTCTGCGTTGTTGATTTCACAAGTAGTTAGAAAATCTAAGAGGTGACCCCCCCGACCCCACACACCACCAGTGCAGTAAGTCCCCCACCCCTACATGCATACAGCACACACACACACCACTGCCATCACTAGTAAATCGCCCACCCCTACATATATACAGCACACAAATACACATCTCCACAACCACACCCAACTCTTTGATTCCCTGTGAATCTCCAAACCCTACAGTAGCTTACATACATGCAATTTTAGCCATGTTTGTAAGAAAATGTTTCCTTGTCAGGTTACAACTGACAAAGCTGCAGTTACCGGAGGAATGGTTGATAAAATGACAATTTGATCTAATGGGATCTTAGGTAGGAGGTTTTAGTCCAACCCACTTTTGTCCTCACTCCCTTCCTCCCTCCCCCCCCCCCCCCCCCTCTCTCTCTCTCTCTCTCTCTCTCTCCCCCCTCTCCTTGATTTCCCCTCCCACTTCATTGTCTCATTGGTAGAAAGGCAAAAAGGGCCCAAAAATGCATCCAGCAAATTGATTGAAGTTCCACATCAGCAGCCAGTAATTTCTGTCACTGAGACCAGTTTTGCCATCCAATTTGAATCCATCCTCGGTTAGAATATTTATTAAGTCCTTCAGGGGCCGGCCTACAACGAATGGCCTACTTTTACTGCCTTATTTGATAGTTGATATTCACACTCCACACAGCCATCACTACAGCTGGGTAAAGGCTGCTATTGTCTCGCCACGACTGCAGTCATGGTTACGGTGTGAAGAGAGTTTATGAGTTTTTTTTGAGGTTGAAACCTTGTGTGTAATATTCCTATAATTAATTCATAGATACATGTGAATGGATGACCTAAAATTGGTGCACGCATTCAAAGAAAAGGTGACAAAGTATTCTTTAACCAACCTTGGATTCGTAACTTGGATTTAGCAGACGCCTTCCTAATTTCTAGCATACTACAGAAGCTAGGTTCCTAGACGAGTAGTTCATACACAGATTAGTAACATTGTGTGTTGGACCAATTAGTTGATTTAAATTTGTTGTGGAGGGAACCAGAAACCAGATACTATCCCTAAGATTTGAGCTTTACTAAAAGCCAGGGAAAGTATTCACTTTACAGATGTGTAAAAGACTGAACATAGTCAGCCATTTGTATTCATGTGTCTGCCATGTCTGCCATAAAGCGTGAAATGTGAAGTGCTCTAAACAATGATGGCATTTCAGAATTGCATCTAAAACAAAAACTGCATGTGCTTCATTCTTCACTTCCCCATCTCTGTCTTTAGAATAGTGGTCTTGGCCCACTGGACTTTGAAGCGCCTTACGGCATCATAAAGCCCTGCATTTCAATGATATGACATGACATTTGATAGTTGACATTTGCTTGCATGACTTTCATTCTCAGTAAAGTATGTCTGTATTGGGCCTTATACATTACTGATTCCTAAAGAATAATCCGTGTGTCAGTGGTATATTAGGCAATAAAACAATATTCATCAATGGCTCTAAAAGCCCACTCGAGGTTATCTTTCCTCACTAAGCTGTTCCAACTGCTCAATTTCTGCCTGCCTGCCTTTTTTTCGGGGCATCACCTTCCAGAGCTGTCTTTCTTTCGCAGACAAGTACATCTGACAGGTCCCGTTGTCGATCACCGTTTTTACGTCTCCCAAAAATAGCCTCTCCCTCCCTGTCCACTCTTCATGTCCTCCCCACAGCAGAAAGGTAATAGTTCCCTGGTGACGTGACGTCAGCACACAGCCTCCAGAGGGCCCTCAGCGGAACATGCCGATCAATCAGGAAAGTGTACGGCGGCGCTTTGAAGCTTCTTCTTCTTCGACTTGAGACGAAGGCTTGAAAGAGCGGATGTGGAGAAGGGGGCACGTGAGGAATAGAGGACTGAATCCTAAAAGGATGCTAACAAAAAGGCTTTTTAAAATGAACACCTTTGGAGCCGAGCAGTATAGGAGTCGAGTAACGTGGGCAGGGAGATGGACAATGATGCGCTGGCCAGGACAGTTGCTCTTCCTCTGGGCCACTCATTCACTTCATTTCTCACAGCTATTTTTAATATATTTCTTTTTATTTGACATTTTATTTCAATCAGCGGCTTTCAGTTGCTGTGCCAGTACTGTCAGTGCAGGCGAATATCCTAACCCTAATGTCGGTGGTTGTTCAGATGGATTCTTGTTTCTATAAACGACATGCACATTTTTTTTTATTTGGACAGGTCCCTAGTGCTGCTGATGTTTCTGTGCAATTCAGGATTGTTGCTGTAAATGTAACTAAACTGAAATGAGCCTGTAAAGACAGGTTTTACTCAATATCTGTTTCCACATCCTTGATTTGTAATATTTCATGACATTTCGAAAAGACTTGGTCTTAAAACAACTCTGTTGCAGTTTTGCAAATGAAAGATTTCATGATAGTCAAACCTGAGGTGTACACTACACATAAAATCCATAACAACCTGGGAGAGATGATGATGAAATTGATAGCCTGTGGAAAAGTATTTCGGAGATGCTTTTCAGAAGACTTATGTTATAGAAGGCTATTAAGATGTCTCTATATTGCTATGGGAAAAATAACTTTGGTGAATTTATGGAGAAGACTTACTGCTGACTGAGTTTCATTGGCCCTTGGGGCTATCCTCATAGAATAGCAATTTGTGTATGTGTGTGTGTGTGTGTGTGTGTGTGTAACAGAGCGAGCCCGAGAGAGGGAAAGACATAGTGTGTATCAATATGCATCTCCTCCCATCCCACAGAGGTGATAATGTAAGTCACTGAAGTGTGCAGGTGTGTGTGTGTGTGTGTCTGTGTGTGTGTGTCTGTCTGTGTGTGTGTTGTCGTTCTCCAGATCCTGGCCAACATCATCATCTTCATCTGCGGGAATCTGGCGGGGGCCTACCATAAGCACCTGATGGAGCTGGCACTGAAGCAGACCTACCATGACACATGCAACTGCATTAAGTCCCCCATCAAACTGGAGTTTGAGAAGCGCCAGCAGGTGGGAACATGTGTTCTCTGTGCCGACCTCTAGGGGGCGCTGACAACATCACATCATTAGCTGGTAAAGTGTCTCTTGCAGGTGGAGTCAGGTCCTGTTTTAAGGAAGAAAAAGCAAAGAGGGTAGCAGTTAAAGTGGTAGCGGACGTTTTTTAGTGATCTTTCATAAAAGGTTTTTCTAAGTGCTGGTTTTGGTTTTTGTTCGTTTTTTTTCTAATGTTTTTTCGACTTACCGACTCTAATTTAGCATTCATGCAAGTATTTTTCCTTAAAAATATGTTTTTAAAACATAATTAAGCCTTGAGAACTTTTTATTTTGTCATCACTGCAATCAAACATATAGCTAAGGCTAGTCTGGATATTGAAATTCGTGCCCATGTGTTAGATACTACAGCGGAGACAGCAGTAGACCCGGCGTGTCTGGTCTCCCTGAATACTGTTGGGACTTGCAGTCAGTCAAATATAGTCGATGCAACTCATTCCTGATGGTTGCCAGAGGCATCTATAAGATGGGTGAAGGAATATTAACACTGACCTGGTGACCTCTGCACGCAGGCAGCCATCTGACCCGTGTGCTAGTGAAACACACCAACAGTAGCCGGCAGTTCAACGTGGCCCTTAGCTGCAGATAATGAAATAATTGGCTAGTCAAGCTGTTAGCAGCTGGTCTCATTATTTTTAATGAGCAGAAACGCATGTGGCCTGACTGCGGCCGGCACCTAAATCTGTCACTCGCTCGCTCGCTCACTCACTCGCTCGCTCACTCACTCACTCACTCTCCCTACCTTCCTTCCTTCCAATGGGCGTCATCACCGAGGCTCTGAGCACACTCAGGCTCTCTCTCCATCAAACTTCATTTGGAAAAATCAATTTTGAAAATCTCCAGAATGGGCTCTTTGAGAGGGCGCCGAGTAGCGCTGTTTCCCTCCCTCTCGCGACGACAATCAGATTTACTCGTTCTCTCGTGGCGACGACGGCGGTGGTGACGCCGGCAGCGGTGACGCCGGTGGCTAATGTGTCACCGCGCAGGAGACTTTCTCCCACACTCGCTAATTTGGAGCTAAAACAGAACCCCCTGCGGCCAGATTGGCACCATTGGGCACAAAGGCTATTCATTACGCCAACCGGACCCGGGCCAGAGGCGGCCCAGAGCCAAGCCGGATGTGGCGGCCGTGTGGGGAACCATTAGTGACTGACAGGTCATTACTCAGCCTCTTCTTGAGCAGCATGGGGTCCCTGTGCAAGGCCTGATCCTCCAGTGTGTCTGGGGTAAATGGGACGCAGTGATTGTCATCACTCGGGCAAATAAAAGATGTGAGATCTCCCTCGGCCAATGGCCTGTCATCACACCCTATGCACTGTAATTATGTAAATATCCTCCACTTTGTGACAGGGGAGTGCATTGGCTATTGTTGGGATAGATTAATGTTGTCAACTCTATGACACAACAGAGATTACTTTCATATGGGAAATGATGGGTTCGGATGACAAAAAGAGAGGGATGAATATCATGCAGAGAGACAAAAAAAGAGAGAGAAAGGGGTGAATATCATACAGTAATTTCATTTTCCATTTTATCATTTGGGATATGGGAGCATCTGATTTCATGCATTATTTTGTTCTGTGCTGTTGTAGGGTAGCCTTGTGGTTGGGAGAGTAAAGCCAAGACAGTGACAAAAAAGATGGTGAACAAATATATATACATTTATTTAACCAAAAAACCCAAAACCAAATGCTAAACTAAATACAAAAAATGTAAGAAAAAGAAATATAAAAAGATGACAAAAACATACACAAAGCAAATTAAAACAACGTAGAAAAACTGTGAGTTGTTACACACAACTTAAATTGCACAGATCACAAAAAACAAACCCACAGCTCACACCAGCTTGGGTAACAGCACTTACGTGCAACAAACAAAGAGCCTTCCTCACATTCCCTCCAAGGGGTTCAAATAGAGCAGGTGCTCAACAAGGCAGCCAATCAGAGGGCTGCAGCAATTAGGCTCGATTGGCCTTCTAACAGGCTGTCAACAGCCAACTAATTAAGGTAACAATTACCTCCCTCTCATGGGGAAACCTGCGCAGTCACTAAACAGAAAAGTAGGCCTACAATTAAATGAAAAATAAATAACAAAACAGAACTGAACTTATGTGCACTTAAGTAACAGTCTGAAAACAAAGCATAAAGCAAATCATATTTAGACAAAAATATAAATAAATAATAAATAAATAGTGCGGTGGGGTTCACACCGTCACATGTGCCAAGACCGTGGTTGCAGATGCCACTCCCAGAGAATACACTCTCTGGCAGACCACACAAACTCCCAGAGAATACACAATCTGGCAGACCACACGGTACACAATAATCAGAACAGGATTCGACTGAACCTCTGCTAACAACCCATACCAGAGGAAGATCGGACCATAATATACTGTACAAGTACATAGTGGTTGTGGAGATGACAAGAACTGCTAAAAAAAGTAGGTTTTGTGTGTGAATGTGTGTGTAAGTGTATTTGTGTGTGTGAATGTGTGTGTGTGTGTGTTTTGTGTGCATGTAAATATTAACTCTGCCCCCCCCCCCCCCCCCCCCACACACACAGGAGCGTCTGCTCTTATCTTTGCTACCCGCTCACATCGCCCGGGTGATGAAGGCTGAGATCATCCAGAGGCTCCAGGGCCCAAACTTTGGCCAGGTGGAGAACACCAACAACTTCCACAACCTCTACGTGCAGAGGCACATCAACGTCAGGTGAGAAATTATAATAGAAACTCTATAATAGACAACACCAACAACTTCCACAACCTCTACGTGCAGACACACATCAACATCAGGTGAGAAGAAGCTTCCAGACAGAAGTTCCTTAGTCCTGGTATTTTCATACGTATTCAGGGGGTAAAAAGCAAGCAGATCAAGGACAGATGCCTACAATATGAGACAGAAATGAAATCGTCCTAAAATGCTGCAGAATCTGATAGAGCACCTTTAATGGAGTGGCTATAAAATCCTTGGTGTCACCTCTCAGAGTCACACACATAAATAACCAAACTCCATGTCAGTTTATGTTGAATGCCTCTACAGAATTTTTTGATTAGTGAATGAATGAATTAGTGGTGATGGATAACAACAATGACCCTGCTGTGGTCAGGTTTTGATAGCAAAATGAAAAATGTATAATTTATATGAGAAATGAATGTAATAATGTTGGTTTCTGTCTACAAGTCTTTTGAGTTTATTAGCTGAGACCCTAAATCCCAAACACCAATCACATCACTATCAGGCATAGGCAGGCACAGAGTCATAAGCAGGCACAGAGTCAGAGCCAAAGCAGTTTTGGTAAGCCCTAAGTAAAAAATTGTTCTGGATGATTGTTGTGGTGATTTCGAATACAGAGACCCGTGTTTGGTGGGTTTGGGTTAGGGCAGAGGGTGGGTTTAAACCCAAAGTCTGTCAATAGACTGTACAACCTTTGAAAATACGCTTATCACGTCAGAATTGAGGGTGCAAAAAAAAACACCCTTTTTTTATATAGATTTTCTTGGTCAATACTCAGGAGTGTGCGCTGGCATTAAAGTGTCTGCTCTGTGAACCTTCTTGGTTTGATTTTTGATTCGCCACCTGCGTCTGGCGTATTATACTCTAGGGTCTCTTGATGAAACCATCCGGGGAATCATCAGTATGGGGGATAGAGGAATTGTTCTGTGTGTGTGTGTGTGTGAGAGAGTTAAAGAGAGAGAGAGAGAGAGAGAGTGTGTTCCTTGAGGTTGGCATTTCAGGCCCTTTTTTGTCCTGAGATTCCAGCCTCATTTTGCCCGTAAGATTGACAGAGGTGCTGGCAGCGAGTGAAATCCTTGAAAGAGCTGGCTGAAGAGAGCAGCTGAATCTTTAATGAAGGACGGGGAAGTGCACACAGTCTGGCAGACAAGGATGCAGACAGAGAGAAAAAGTAGAGAGAGAGAGAGAGAGAGAGAACCAGACAGCAGGAAAGAAAGAGACAGTAAAGAGATGTATTCAAACATGATATAATTAGTTTGACTACTAACTGACTACATGTTCTATGCATTGCTCTTACGTTACACAGCCTTTCAGCTCTTTCTCAGCCATATCCTCTTTTCTTACTTTAGCTCAGTAATCATTATAGTTCATATTGCATAGGGCAGCTTCACATGTTCGAGGGTGCACACCAGCAATATCACGGGCAGTGTAACATAAATGATTGTGTAACATTAATTGTAACATTGTAACATTATTTTTGATTTTGCAGTGTAACGATTGTGTAACATTAAATTGTAACATTGTAACATTTTTGATTTTCCTGTGCAACAGTAATGATTTTAATGCCAGTTCTTTAGGATAGACGAGCTCAAAATCTTGGTGCTTTAGGACTGAACTTTCTGACACTTGTAAAAAAGTTGGGCTATTGAATCAAAGGGCTGAATGGGCTGAATTTGACAGTTCAGAGTGTGTGTGATGGACCGACACAATGAGCCAGTGATTTAAATGCCTTTGACGTGGTCCAGAATTGCAATGGAGTCATTGAGTCATTGAGCAATGGGCTTCTGCATCAACCAGTGCTGATTTGCCGTCTCTATCTGTGCCAGAGAGGACTCAATAAGGACTCAGTGGTAAGCACAGAGAAATTATCAGTAGGACAAATTAGCTAAAGCAGCTACAGCAGTATTACATGAGTTTTTTAATGTGACTCATTGTGGCCCAAATAATTATTGTGCGTGTGTGCGTGTGTGTCTGTGTGTGTGTGTGTGTGTGTGTGTGTATGTGTGTGAACTTACAGCATCCTCTACGCAGATATCGTCGGCTTCACGCGGCTGGCCAGTGACTGTTCTCCAGGGGAACTGGTTCACACGCTGAATGAACTATTTGGCAAATTCGATCAAATTGCTAAGGTACAGTACATACACTAAGGTTCAACTCAATGTGTACAGAATAAAAGAAAAGGAACTAAATCTAAACCTTGGTTTAAGCTCTTACATGAATTAAATGTCTCAACTGAAACTTTAACATTAAGGAAGCAAATCTTGAAATGATGTTTTTCTTTCTTTGTGTGTTTGAATCAAAAACACGAACAGCCTCGGGCTAAAGAATGTAGCCAAAATGAGCTCAGGGAGTGAATTTTTCAGATGTAGTGCTTTTTATTTCCAACCTGTTCCAGGGCAGGCAAGCCTCATTGAACGTTTGTTGTTTTCACTCAAGGTTATGTGGAAAAGTTCAATGAAGGTTTTATGGCACACCTTAATAGGAAGCTATTACACAAGCTGCTCTTTTGGGCTTAGCCGCACAAAGACGATAAATATGAAGGTCTCATCTGATCTCATTTCCTGGCATTTATAGCTCTCTGATGAAACCTTCTAAGTACTCAAGTGCAAATCTAAAACGCCTGAGCTATTCATTTGCCGTGCGCTTTGACCGACCTCCTCAGGCGTTTCTCTTCCAGAGCCATGTCTGCATCTTACTGTACAATATCAACACACTTCAAACTTCAACACACACACTTCTATCAATCCAACGGTTTTGAGTTTTTTTTTTCATCATTACATCATCATTTCAGTCTGAACTATAGTCAGTTTGGAACCGAAACATATTTATAAAGCAGATAAGCATTATAAAGGCTTTTTGTGTTTACCAAAACAAAACTTGTATTTGTTGTATTTCGGCCTCTGGCTTACGCTTTTGCAGTCATGTCATATTGATTGTACAATGTGTTGTTAGTGCCAGTCAACTGGCATAACCTGCCGTGTGATGTGCGTTCCTTTCAGGAGAATGACTGCATGAGAATTAAAATCCTGGGGGACTGCTACTACTGCGTGTCGGGATTGCCAGAGTCTCTGCCTGACCATGCCAAGAACTGCGTCAAAATGGGACTTGACATGTGCGAGGCCATCAAGTAAGTACAGTAGGGATGAAGTATGCTGTTGAAGGGTCACCTATAGATCAGTCAAACTCAATGTCTCACTTAATGTCACACTTCTGTGAATCATCTCATATAATAGTTTAAAGTTTCTTCGAAAAGCTTGCTGTTGTTGTTGTTGTTGTTGGTGTTGACAAATCCCCTTTCCAGGCTGCTGTAGCATGTCAAAGGAGATCAACTCATGTCGGCGTGTCTTGCGGTGAGCCGTGTGCGTTTGGCAGAGCAGGCGTTATTCAGCGGTGCTTATTACTGCTACTGCAAGCCTGGGGCTCGCCACAGGAGATGACTGGGAGATGTAGCCTCTTGTGTGGGCCTTGTGGGGCCCTTTGCAGCTTATGGCCTGTGTCTGGCCTGGAATACCAATGCTCGTCGCTAGTCTGAATCAGCATCCACTCCACAGCTATGCTGAATCATATCTGTCATATCTAGTTTCTCATGTATCTCTAGATGTTTGTGTTTGTGTGCATCCATAGGCCTGTTGGGATATATTGTGTAGGTCTGTATTGTTTAATGTATCTGAAAAGATACAATCTGCTGTCCCATGGGTTTTAGTATCTATACTCTGCACAGAGGCAAAATTATTGAATCCATTAAAGTTGAATGCATGTGGTGTTTTTGAATAGTTGGCCTTCCAAGAGTAACAGCTGGTATTTACAGTAATAGCCAGATGAACCCAATAACTGGTCTTAATTTATGTCTGATCCCAGGTATATCTTTTCAGATACATTAAACAATACAGACCTACACAATATATCCCAACAGGCCTATGGATGCACACAAACACAAACATCTAGAGATACATGAGAAACTAGATATGACAGATATGATTCAGCATAGTTTCTCGTTAGCCTGTCTCGTTAGCTTGTCTCGTTAGCTTGTCATCATTTGTGCCATACGAGAGCCAGATTGTCCTCTGTGTCAGTTCTAATTACAGACCAGGCTGGACACACGTTTGGATTGCAGTGTTGTCTGTGTTAGACACTCTCATTAGACCAGCATGCTTCTAGAACTGTGGAACTGCACTGTAGCTCTCAAAGCAGATTGGTTGCCACTGCCCCTGCCACGCCACATTGAGGAGTACAGTATGTTTGGCAACACAAATGAGTTATAATAGGTGAGAAACAGTTTCTGAAGTGTGTGAGTGTGTGTGTGTGTGTGTGTTTGTGTGTGTGCTAAATAACTAATGGTCATTTTCGCTCTCTCAGATATCTGGTGTAAACCGCTGTGTGTTTGGGTTTTGCCTGTCAGTTTGTGTTTGGATGTCAGTTTGACCTGCAAAGTTGCTTGCATGTGTGTAAGCTGCTTTATAGCGTTTAACCAGTGGTTTGGGTCCAAGCCCAGGAAGTGTGTGTGTGCGTGTGTGTGTGATTGTAGAGCATACTCACCCTGTGTTGATGGAGATGATCTTAATGACTGGTATGTGTGTGTGTGTGTGCGTGTGTGTTGTAGTCCAAGCCCAGGTGGAAAAACAACAAGCCTGAATGTAAAAACTGATCTTGGATCAGTGGTAAGGGGAATCAGTGTCTTCCAAACAGCCACTGTGCTGCTGTTTTTCTGTCTGAGCTACAAGCCTACTTGCAGTGGGCCAGGAGGAGCCTAAAGAACCACACTCACTATGTCCACTTGTGGTGAAATAAATTTGTTTGGACAATTTGTGTTAAAAGTCATACTGAGTGTGGTAAATTGGTCTTGTATTTTGCATTTTCTTGGCAAACTGTGAAGAATTTGGAATGCAACCATAGCAACCATAAATATGAATAAATACTTCTTATTTACAAATTTAAATTAAATAACTGTAGCACTACCCAGCAGCTTGTTTTTTGAACTGATGACCCCCATCTGAAATGTGAGCTGACCTGAACGGATGTTTGTTTTGTGGCTGTGTGTGTGTGTGTGTGTGTGTGTGTGTGTGTGTGTGTGTGAGACAGAAAGGTGCGGGATGCCACGAGTGTGGACATTAACATGCGTGTGGGCGTCCACTCAGGAAACGTCCTCTGTGGAGTCATCGGCCTGCAGAAGTGGCAGTACGACGTCTGGTCACATGACGTGACGCTGGCCAATCACATGGAAGCAGGAGGTGTACCCGGGTAAATATGAGTACATTTTGCGTTGGCTAACTTAACATCCCACCCATCACATGGCCACAAAGACCAAAGCAGGCTGAACCTAGAATGAATTTGGAACATTTGCAAAGTATTTGCCGATAACTTGGACTTGAAATGGTAAAACATATACATTTACATTTACATCTACATATATGTAGCAGACTCCTTTATCCAAAGAGACCTACATTTTGTCCAACTATCATTTTAATTCAGGGCCAGTCTTCCCTGGAGCAGCTTAGGGTTAAGTTCCTTGTTCAAGGACACAACGGTGATGATGATGATGATGATAATGATGAAGATGGTGATGATGATGATGATGATGATGATGATGATGGTGATGGTCTTGACTTATCTATGAGGATGATGCTGTGACAGTCCTGAATCAATGATGTGACCATTGATGTGAATGCTGTGATGATGTCTGCCGGTGCAGGCGGGTCCATATCACCTCAGTGACTCTGGAGCACTTGAAGGGAGCTTATAAGGTGGAATCAGGAGAGGGGCAGGAGAGAGATCCTTACCTGAAGGAGCATGGTATCGTCACCTATCTGGTCATCAACCCAAAGGTAATCAAACCCTGCCCGGTACATTGCCTTCAATGTTATTACGTTACTAAATTAATACAAGAGTTTATAAACCCTTAATAATTAGTTTATAACAGTATGCCATGTTGCTGTGCTCATATTTGTTGTAAATGCTAATGACTGGCACATGTGGCATGACCAAGGGTTAAAGATTCAAATGTGCACTGTGATTTGTCATAGAGTTAAATTTATTTCTAGTTCAGTAATTAAGCATTTAAAACAAAATTAACTTAATTTCACGCTACATATAGATCAAATAATGTGTACTTTCATACAAGCAAATGTCCTCAAAGCAAATATTCTCTCAAAATGTCTCAGGTACCTGCTACTGATAATAAATAAAGAGTGTTCAGTCATTCATTCATTAGACAGTTTGTTAGCTATTATACAAATCATCACATCATGTCCAGACTATCTAGAGATTCAAACAATGATTGTTGAATGAAACACACCGTTGAGGGACAGTTTTGTTTTCCGGTTCCTTCCATTGCCAGGGTGACAGGCGTAGCCCCCAGCACCACTACAGGCCTCGGCACACCATCGAAGGGGCAAAGATGCGGGCGTCGGTGAGGATGACCCGATACCTGGAGTCCTGGGGCGCCGCCAAACCCTTTGCCAACCTCCATCACCGCGACAGCATGACCAACGAGAATGGCAAGATCAACACTGCCGTGAGTGTTGCCATGGACACCTTTCCTGTTTTTTGTTTTGCTGTTTATCAATGTGAGGACAGCCAATTTCAATTTAATAACAATTTAATAATAGTTTATTAAATGTATACTTTAATAGTCCATGAAACAATGATGTGCAAATATGGCTTAATTATAATAATAAAAATATATGCTTAAATCATTACTCTAAGTCCTCTAAACTTTTGCTATTGACTTAACCAGAGTTATATTACTAAGCACGAATGGATTTAATTTTTTTAAACTCTTATTTACAGTGTACACTAAACTACACAAGTGCTGGTGTGAGCATAACTCCAAATTTGATCATTTTAGTCTGAAGCATTGGGTATGTAATGATTACCCATCGTCTCACCTCAGGTGAAATACTCCCACACTGAATCAAATCCAACCACATACGGTACAGCTCTGGTCCGGATACGGCCAATTGGCTCTCCAGTGTCATCTGTTCTCTTGGAGCTGATTTCTAAAAAGAATTTCATCAAAGTCTGTTTCCAAAGCCTTCCCATGATGCTTTAGTAGAAGATCTGTCCTTTCATTTCATTTCATCATCAAAAACAGCCAGCAAAAAGACATTTTCATTTGGTAAACAGTGCAGAGGTAGCCTTGTAGTGTGTGTTTTTGCTATTTTGTCTGATGTGGTCTGTCTTGTCTTCTTATTCATTATGAAAATTTTCCATTTTTCCCACACTTCCCACAGGATGTGCCATTGGGACAGTACCATTTCCGCAGGCAAACAGAAAGGTACCAGTATGCTTATGAGCTTCCCTCGTGTGTTTACGTCAGAGAAAAATAATCTACCCATCGCATTTATTTCCACAGTATCTTAAAAAAAACATGCTGTTGATGCAGAATTTTGTATGTTTTTATATTGCATTGTATTGCACATGAAGCTATAAACAGCGTGTGCCTGGGCACATGCTTCCGCCCGGCATGTTCAGGAATAAACAAGTCGTTCGGCCCACTTTAATTAGACTCATGCTTGTGCTTCGGAGAGCTGATTGTGTCTTTTAAAGCAAGTTGCTATGGTGCTTGTCTGTGACTGAGCCTATAGAATGTATGTTGTCAGGTATGTTGTTGGGGTGTTATGTTTGGAACAGTTACTGTACAGGCTGCGGGCAGACTGTAATTAGAACTACCCAATGAATCTGCATGGAGATTGCGTGTTTTTTTGCCCATTTTTCTTTCTTTCTTTCTTTCTTTCTTTCTATCCTTTCTTTTTGTTACTTCCAGAACAAAGTCGCAGAAGAGACGCTTCGAGGAGGAGTTTAACGAGAGAATGATTCGCACGTTCGATGGAATCAACTCACAGAAGTAAGCTTTATTTCGTTCCACCGCTGTTACAGACGGTATTTCGTCAGGCAGAGCCGCCAAATATCCACCCCCACCCCATTAGTTGACTGTCACGACTCTTCCCGCTCTCTCGTTCACTCTGTCTCTCGTGTCAATAACTTTGGAGATTTCAATGAAGTTTTATTTTTTTTTTCCTTTTTTTGCCCCCAGACAGTGGCTTAAGTCCGAGGACATCCAGCGAATATCTTTATTTTTCCACAACAAAACGCTAGAGAAAGAGGTGAGTCACGCTGGTCCTCACAAGTCCCTGCGGAAACATCAGTGTCAGACCTACATTTATTTCACCTCCAAAAGTGCATCTGTCTTTTTCTTGTTTCTTGAATTTAAATCCTCTGTCCCTGGATAGTCTCTGGTAGACACATGTGCCTTCCTTACATTTGATATGTAAATACTGTAGGCACAGCTTTGCTCTGGCACAATCACACACACAAGTACACTCACTTGCACACACATTATCTTAAATTCACACATTTTCAAACCACTTACCTGCCCACAAATAAACAAACAAATATACAGTACGTACTTACAGACACAGGTTTTTTTTTGCCAGTTAGCACTAATTAGTACACATAAGTACTCTCATTTTTATATTGTAAACACAAACATAAACATAGCGTAACGTAGTTGACTCTCTAACTTCATCAGTGTGTATGTGTCTGTGTGTGTGTGTCCCACAGTACAGGGCAACGACTCTGCCAGCCTTCAAATACTATGTGACATGTGCCTGCCTTATATTCGTCTGCATCTTCATAGTCCAGGTCCTGGTCTTGCCCAAGTAAGTGCGTTTGGGTCCCCCTCCCCCACCTTCTCTCTCTGTCCCTTGCTTTCCCCCTCTCTTCCTTTCTCTCTCTCCCTCTTTTGCCTTCTCATTCTCCCTCCCCTCTCTCCTTCTCTCTCTCCCTCCCTCCCCCCCCCTTTATCCAAGTGGAGAGAGACTCATATTTAGCAATATATACACATTTCTCTCTCTCTCTCTCTCTCTCTCGCTCTCTCTCTCTCTCTCTCTCTCTCTCACACACACACTCTCTCTTTATGTGCAATGTGATGTGTGATTTACTAGTGGTGCTTATTGTATGGGCTGTAACACTACCAAATTGATTTAAAATTGATTCTCTGTCTCTCTCTTTGTGTTTCTTCTTTGTGTTTGTCAGGACGGCTCCTCTCGGCGTGTCATTTGGCATGGCCTTCCTCTTCCTTTCCCTTATCCTTCTGGTCTGCTTCACAGGTCACTTCATGGTAAGAGATTCTGGCGGCCAATCGTTGCCTCTGCTCTCAATGATGTTCACACCTCCGTTACAGCTGGTTCCATAACCGTGGGGCCGCAACAGCAAAGGCTCTATCGCCATTTAGTTTCAGGCATGAACGGGGCACTAGTAATTTATTTGTGGATCTAAGGGATCTGGGTGTGGAGTGTAAATGGATGAGGTCTGTAATATAATATGGGGCCAGCCCATGTAGGGCCTTAAAAACAAGCAGTGAAATCTTAAATTGTACCCTGTATTGGATGGGGAGCCAATGCAAAGAGGCAAGGATTTGGAGTAATATGCTCCCGCTTTCTAGTGCCAGTCAGCAACCTTTCTGCTGCATTCAGGACCAGCTGGAGGCGTGATAGAAGGGACTGGGAGAGGCCAGTGTACAGGGAATTACAGTAGTTATACTGTGAAGTGATAAAGGCGTGGATGACCTGTTCCAGATCATGATAAGACAGAAATTATTTGACTTTGCCGATGATTCTTAACTAGTAATAACTGTTTTAGACCACAGAGCTGATCTGTTTATCAAAACGGAGTTCAGAATCAAGAATGACACCCAGATTACTTACATGGGGCTTAACATAAGGGGTAAGATGGTCAAGTCTATTGGAAAGGGAACTTGGGGATTTATGGAGGCCGAAGGTAATGACATCAGTTTTGTCGCTATTTAAATGCAAGACGTTATTCGACATCCAGGGCTTGATGTCGTTAAGGCAGTCAAAGAGGGTCTGGATAGAATTATGTGATTTTAGGGGGAGGTATAACTGGGAGTCATCAGCATAAAAGTGGAAGGAAATATTATGTTTTCTGATGATATTGCCTAGTGGTAGCATATACAGGCAGAAAAGAATAGGCCCAAGGATGGACCCCTGGGGGACGCCATAGGAAACAGGGGGAGAGGAGGCGGAGAATTGTTTTTATGGAGACGGAAAAGGTCCTTTGTGATGTAAGAGGTGAACCAGTGTAATACTGCACCAGTAAGGCCCACACAATGTTCAAGGCGTGTTAATAGGACCTTGTGATTGACTGTGTCGAAAGCCGCACTAAGGTCCAATAAAATTAGGATGGCATCGTCACCAGAGTCAGAGTCACTGTGGACACCTAGCATCAAGTGTGTAAATATGCATTTGGAGTGTGTGTGTGTGTGTGTGTGTGTTTGTTTGTGTGTGTGGTGTGTTGTGTAAAAAAGTTCACACAGAGGTTTATAGCTCCATTTTTGGATATTTTAGGTATTTCAAGGTCATTTTGGCATCTTATCAGCTTCATGGATACTGCTGTGTGTTGGTGTGTGTGTTTGTGTGTGTGTGTGTGTGTGTGTGTGTGTGTGTTGTGTCAGAGAGTTCACACTGCGGTTTATAGTTCCATTTCTGGATGTTTTAGGTACTTTAATGTCTCAGTGGCGGTGCTACATTTGGACATCATATCAGCTTCATGGAGACTGCTGTGTGTGTCTGTGTTTGTATGCGTGAGTGCTTGTGTGTGTTAGTTTGTCATCATATCTGCTGTGTGTGTGTGTGTGTGTGTGTGTTATTGTACCATCATATGAGCTGCATGGACACTGTTTGGTTTCCACTGTGGGTTTGTGTGTGGTGACCCTGAAACTGTTTACACTGGAGACAAATACAGATGCCTGCCTCTCTACCTCTCTCTGTCTCCCTCTCTTTCACTCTTCCACCCTCTCTCTCTTTCACTCTACCCCTCTGTATCTCTCTCTTATACTCTTCCCCTCTCTCTCTTTCTCTCTCTCTCTCCCTATCTCTTTCTCTTTCACACTTCCTCTCTCTCTCTCTCTCTCTCTCTCTCTCTCTCTCTTTCTCTCTCCCTTTCTCTATCTTTCACTCTTCCTCTCTCTTTCTCTCTGTCTCTCTCTTTTACTCTACCTATTTCTGTCTGTCTCTCTTTCACTCCTCGCTCTGTCGCTCCCCACTTGTTACAGTACATTCTACTGCCTCTTTCCCTCTATCTCAGTATCTCATTTATTTGTGTATATTAAGGGGGTGGGGATTGAGTATTGTTGAGTAGTATGGTGCAATAAAAGGGGTTTCAAAGTCAAGTCTCTCTTTTTATCTCTCTCTCCCTCCCTCTGTCTGTCTCCATCTTCCTTTTTCCCATACTCGTTTTTCTTCTCTTTCTTTGTTTGTCTCTTTTTTTGCTCTCTCTCTCTCTCTCTCTCTCTCTCTCTCCCTCTCTCTCCCTCTCTCCCTATCTTCCTCCCTCAGCACTGCAGTAAAACCTCCTCTTCCTCATGGCTCTGGCTCCTGAGCTCGTCGGGAGTCATCGCCAACAAGCCTTGGCCCCGCATCACCCTCACCATGGCAACCACCGCCCTCATCCTGGTCATGGCCGTCTTCAACATGGTATGTGGGACCGCAGGACCCCGGCAGATGGGACTCTCCTGCCCCCCTGTCCATGTGTGGCATATGTCAGTGTTTGTAAACAAACAGCAACCCTACAGCTGGCTGTGGGCTGAAGCTGGACACTACATTGGCTGTTGTGGTATTCAGCGCTGTGTTAGAGTTTATGCTCAGCTCCTAGGAGGAGTAGCCAGGGATGTAATGGAGATGCTTTGCATCAGTAACTTTCAATTAGACGTGCACACACGGACACGCGGTTTTCCATCGAGAAGTTTCTGAGGCTAACC
>JAGFZM010001601.1:101613-121010 GCA_017657215.1 Limnothrissa miodon
CTCCAGGCTTGACTAGCACACACACACACACACACACACACACACACAGACACCATCTGCCTCACTGCCCTCCTCAATGTGCAATCTAATTATATTGCATCCATTCGAAATGAACACAAATCCTTTTTGCTCCCATTAAAGTGTATTACATTATCGATGAGGTAAACCTTTAGGGTAAAATGTCCTTTATAATTCATTATTTTACCAGTGCAACTCAATTCACACATCTGTTTTTTTGCCAAGATTCATCTGAAACAAGATTATAAACAAGATTAGCTAATGCATATTGTAAAAAAGAGCTTTTAACCTATTTTCTTGTCAGTAATGGTGGAGAACAGCTTTCATGTGGCAAGGTGCAGCTGTGGAGACGTGTCGTTGCGTTCATCTGTATGCACAAGTTAGACTTTATTCAGGCAGCGACTGCAAAAGATAGAACACGTTGGACCAATTAAGTGAAGCATGCGACGATGTCAGCCCCCTTTATTTGCACACCCACTGGAACTCCAAATATTGCTTATTTAAATGAAGTTTGCTTCACTCTCATCGTTATTACTCAACTAATTGAGCTTCAATCGCATTTGCTCAGCGTTTTCTGTTGCATTATTTTTTTTGTCTTCTCAGTTCTTTTTGGAGGAGGAACCTGCCACTCCCATCCCTGTTTACAACATCTCCAACGAGACCAACTTTTACATGGACGGGCTGCCTGTGCCTTTCATCGAGAAGAATGACTTCTACCTTCCCGTAAGTGGATTTACTGCGGTCGCATCAATCCTCCCTCGTAGCCAGACTAGTATTTACACACCCTCGCTTGGTTATAAATGATTCGGGCCTGTGTCTTTTTCTTAGAAAAGATAGCTCATTACTAGGATGGAACCCTATTTCTAGGATATTCCCTGCTCGATAAGAAAAAAGGCAATATCTCAGTGCTCTTGACTCTTTGTGTACGTCCTCAGGAATATGTGATGTCTCCACAAATGAATTTGAATAAAGCAGGGGTATTTTTCTTCTTCGAACAAAAGAGATGATATCAGTCTCCTGCTCCGCGTGTGGCTTTAGTTTAATATAACGGCGCTACGGCTACACTAACCCTGAACTCACCCGGAGCCTCCTGGCGGCCATTCAGTACTTAACCTGAACATTAACCAAAACCAATTTTATGCCTACTGCTCAATCCATGAATACTTTAGCATAAGCATTTCGAATGACCTTCTCTCTATCAAAGAGAAAACCCTCTTCCCGCTGAGTATCTAATGGTGACTCCATTGCTGTGTGTGTGTGTCTGCCTATGTGTGTGTGTGTGTGTGTGTGTGTGTGTGTGTGTGTGTGTTTGTGTGTCTGTGTTGGTGTGTGTGTGTGTGTGTGTGCACGCGCTGCGTGTGTGTTCTGCAGTATTTCATCTACAGCTGCATCCTGGGCCTGATCTCGTGTTCGGTGTTCCTGCGCATCAACTACGAGCTGAAGATGCTGGTGATGCTGGCGGCTGTTATTGCCTACAACACCATCATCCTGCACACTCACGCTGCCCTGCTGGACGGATACAGCAGGTTCCTCTACCAGACAGAGGTGCTGGACAGGTCAGAACAAACTATCTATCTATCTATCTGTCTGTCTGTCTGTCTGTCTGTTTGTCTGTATATCTGTAATCCAGGTATTTTGCCGCAATTTTGTCGTAGTGTGTGTGTGTGTGTGTGTATACAGTTAGGGTGTTTTCACACCCAGCTCAGCCCCTGTATTGATTGGCTATACTGTATGTGAAAGCATGAAAGCATTCTGAATAGGATACTACACACCCAATTGCTGACCGAGAAACCTGCGTTAGCCTGTTTAAAAGTTAAAAAGCTACAGCGCAAGGTTTACCAGCCATGTGACAAATAGTCGTGTCATGAAGACAGTTCAGGCTGATGGCTACTGTAGCAGGCTTGGACCATTGTAATTCAGCACATCTCCATCATCAATAAAAGCCCTCGCCTCAGGCCACCTGCCCTCTGAGAACACGAAGCAACAGACAAGCCGATTGAGGGCAGGAGAGGAGAGGCAGAAACAGTCCGGACTTTCAGCTGACTAGAAGACTAATCATCGTTTTACCGAACACAGCAAAGCCTGTTTTGATAATTTAACCATACATAACATTAGTCTCAGATTAAAGGATTGTAATGTAATCAGTTCAGGTTTTAATATTGTGACGCTCGCTAAGTTAGCCTGAAGTTGATGACGACCCGCCAGCCTCTAAAGCCGGGTGAGCAATTAATTAAGCCAGAACAATATTCACAAAGGTGAAGGCTGTAGTCCCACAGACTACAGTAGCTACTTGGTGTAGACGGCATGGAAGGGATTAAAGTCAAATAATATCAAATATTTCTGTCGAGTTAATGCAGAATGTTAGGCCAACAGGATTATGGAAATCAGCCACATCCAATATGGCCTGCGTGACTAGCATGCTGAGGAATAAAACAGGTGCTCTCCCGTCTGGACTTCTCTCATAAAGCACATATAAAGCATGTTAAAGTGTGTGTGTGTGTGTGTGTGTCTGTGTGTGTGTGTGTGTGTCTGTGTGTAATTGTGTGTGATTGTGCATGTGTGTGTGTGTGTGTGTGTGTGTGAGAGAGAGAGATTGTGTTCCAGTGTTTGTGTGTGTGTGTGTGTGTGTTCACTGTTTTACCCTGTCGTTCCCCTCCAGGCCTGGTGTCCTAAAGGATCTAAAGACCATGGGCTCTGTCTCTCTTTTTATATTCTTCGTCACACTCCTCGTCTTGGCCAGACAGGTGAGCAGTATACACACACACACACACAGAAACACACTCACATACACACACACTCACACACACATACATACATACACACACACACACACACACACACACACACACACACACACACACACACACACACACTCTTACATACACACTCTAAATTTTAATTTCCTCCTAATCCATTACCACTACCACTGCCATTTACTCATGTTCAATCCATCTCCGTTTTATTTAAATATGTTTTAAAAAAATGGGTGTGCCTGCTCAGTTGAGATCAAGAAGCCATACTTTTCTGAAATTTTGAATCAAAACAAAATAAATCATCCTTAACCTTATCAATAAATCAATCGCCATGGCAACAGACCACGCTGTGCCAGTGCTGTGAAATATAAGCACCGGAGCCCAGAAGTTCACAGATGTCTGCTCCGGATGCCACATCCATCCCTTAAGGAATATCATGCAAAGCAGGAGCATGAATGCTGGGAAGATGCACAGAGCTCCAGACAGACAGTGTTTGGGTAATATAGCCACCAGTTGGGGGCCGTGACAAAATTGGCTAAGGCACCATACCACAAATCCGGATATCGAGGTCCAAATCCGACCTGAGGTCACTTCCCGATCCTACCCCATCCTTCTCTCTTTCTCCCACTGATTTTCCTGTCATTCTCCCCACTCTCCTATCTGATTAAAGGCAAAAAGCCCCCCCCCCCCCGTGCCGTGGCCGTGCTCTGGCAACCTGTGTCCCCAAGCCCTCGCGGGGGAGATGGAAGGGACTGTGCCATGCCATCTATCTCACTGCAGATTAGACAACAGGAGAAATCATCGGGAGCCCATTCTCACCCAACCCCCCCCAACCCCTCCATTGCTCCCTTATTTATTGGTTTTTGGAGAGGAGGAGAGCAGAGGGGCGCTGGTGGAATGGCATGGGGGGGGGGGGGGCTGAGCTGGGCTGGGGTGTCAGAGAGGGTTGGATTTAGAGCGAAGCTGAAAATAGGTTTTACACTCTGGTGCTGAGGCGAGAAGTGGCTCTTTGCTGGCCAGCTGCAGGGACAGACACAACCTTAGAGCTACCCATAGAGCTTCAGGAAACTACTGTAGCTTAGTATGTAGGAGTGTGCAACACACACACATGTGTTGTGTGTGTTAGAGGTTTACTGTATAGTGAGACTACCACAGACCTCTATAGTCCAGAGTATACAAAGGCCACAGCTGGGTGTTAGAGAAAAGGCCTGTGTGTGTGTGTTTGTGTTTGCGTCTCTCTCCGCTCGTTAGCTATTTCATTAGAAGCAGTAATGGAGTGGATAAAAACGGAATACTTAACTATGTTTTTTTATATATTTAATATTCTCAGTTATTGAGAATTGAAGTAGTCTGCTGGGAAATATGTGGGTCTGATTTAATTTGAATGAAAATGTTTAGTTTATAATTTATAACAGAATAATCAAGGAAAATCCTTCCCTGGAGGTTGGTTAAAGAATTATGTTTGTTTTAATTAATAAGTAATTCAGACCCTCAGACAGGTTTGATCGCCATGGTTACCAACACTTTTAACTGTGTTCTCAGTAGTCTGGTTCTGTGTTTCTGCACTGAACATTAACACAGCGCAGCAAAGGCTTTTCAAAAAAAAAAAAATCTTCTGAGTGCTGGAAAGAAATCTGCTTACGATTAGATTAAATATTCGATATTAAAGAGCTATGTAATTATAATAATAATTCGTATAAGTAATATCACACCATATCCTTCGTTCTTGTCCCCTTTCATGTAGTAATGAAAACAAAGGAATGTGATGCCTGATAGTTGTAAGTCTCGAACATTGAAGAAAGAATTTGATTAAATAAACATGGCTGTGATTCCCGAAGCCTAAAGTAAATTATGTATAATGGAACAGTGGGATTGGCTCCATTCTACCTCCCCAAACCCTCAAGGGTGTTCTTTTGAGAACCCTACAGTAATAAAATATCTCCTTTCTGATTTGTAATTCTCTGCTACTGAGAGCAGGTACTGCCGAGAGGCCATTGTAAGCGTGTTGGTGTGTATGTATGTGTATGTATGTATGTGTGTGTGTGTGTGTTTGTGTGTGTGTGTCAGTGTATGCTGGTGTGTGTGTGTGATGTCAGTGCTAATTATATTCTAATCCCCCATTGCTGTGATGTCAGGCTTGAGGAGAGAGAGAGAGGGGCAAAGTGCTGACTAGACAAAGAGGCCAGTCTGACTCTTATTGTCCTGCAGGACAGAGAGCCTTTGGGCTCGGGCACACAGAGGCCGCAATTACAGAGCAGGGCAATGACTCAAACAGCAGTAATTAGCACAAGCTAAACGATAGCCAGCTAATACGCTCCAGTAGTCTGCAACCATCTCTCTTTTAATATTCATTTTACATTGCAAAGGATAATTAGAGAATCAATCTATGTTGTCCTCCTTTAGGAGAACCAAGTTGAATGATTATTTTATTTTATTTTATGTATACTATAATTTAACAAGGGTGGCCACATTGAGACTGGTGTTTGTTTTCCAAGTGAGCCCTGGCCAAGGAAGGCTACACTTTACTGGAAAAAGCAGAACCACACTAGAAAAGCATGCATTATTAATTCGATAATAACACAATATATATGATATATGATGCAGGCAATAGACACAATATATGAAGAAAAAAACACAAACCACAGGCACCCCAAGAAATAAACAGTACAGCACAAAATATAAAAGATGCATTTCAATGTTGAACATGTGCGAAAAACAGTAGCCTGCATCTGAATCAGATGTGAATATGCAAAAGAGCCTATGCAAAAGAGCACTACATTAGGTTTGCTTTGTAGCTGTTACGTCTTGTCCAACTTCTTTATTTTTTTAACGGCCAACCTTCTTTAAATCATTTCAACAGAGCAGCTAAGAGGCTGAAAACAAAGACTCAGTACCCTGTGTCATGTCACAGCTTGGAATAAATCAAAACGAGGTTTTCGTCTTTTCCCAAAGAACTTTGCCAGAGGCACTTTTATCACAGAAAAGTTGCTGTCTGTTGATGGAATTGAGCAGCACTGTAGCGCCTGTCCACTCCCCAGCCTCCTCGGCTCACTCCTGCTTCAATTACCCAGCAGTCACTTCTGTCCAAAGTGCTGGCGCTCATTACGTAGCCTGTATTAAAGCGCCTCTGTGGCATTTAAGCCAATTAGCTTGACATGGCTAATAGTCGGTGAGGCTGATTGAATAACACAGAGACGTGTGCATTTGCATGTACTTTCATGCTTTTGCCTCACTCCTCTAACATGGACAGTACATTACGACCTGAGGCTTTATGTATTGGCAGGCCTTAGTCATGCAAATACATCCCTGAACTAATTTAAAGGAGTTTGTTTTGTGTGTGTGTGTGTGTGTGTGTGTGTGTGTGTGTATGTGTGTGTGTGTTTCGCCTTTATTAATTCTTGTTAGCTGCATAGAACAGACTACCCATCCTTCCATTTTCCATAAGTGACTCCAAGCAATATAGTTGTGTGGCTATATAGTACAGTAGGTCATATCTGGTCTGGTAGGCTTAACACAGATGAATGCAGTCAGATTGAATCAGACTCATTTCACACAGTAGCATGATTCTGATGCAGTGTTTATAGGTCAAAAATATATGCCATTCACTGTCAGTCAAGTGTGTGTCTGTGTGTGTGTGTGTGTGTGTGCCTGTATGTGTGCATGTGTATGCGTGTGTGTGCATGTGCATTTGTTTGTGTGTGTGCGTGTGCGTGTGTTCTGTCCCCTCAGCTGGTGTTGTTGTGTGTTGAACTCTGCCCTCTGACCCGGTTGAGAATGGAGGCCTGACCTCTGTGTCCTCTTGTAACAGAATGAATATTACTGTAGGTTGGACTTCCTGTGGAAGAACAAGTTCAAGAAGGAGTGCGAGGAGATCGAGACCATGGAGAACCTCAACCGCGTGCTGCTGGAGAACGTTCTACCGGCCCACGTTGCGGAACACTTTCTGGCACGGAACTGGAAGAATGAGGTAAAAGGGGCCAATATAAGTTCCTCAGAAACGTATGTCAATTAAAAGTGAAAGGAAAAGTAGCACCTCCTTTAACACCTACTGTAAGGGTTATTTATCTGAGTCAAATACCCTCAGTGTGAGAATGAGTGTTGTTTTATTTAGTGCCTCAGTGTCAACTCTTAAGTTAAGTCTCTTTTATTAAGACTTACAGACTTGGTTTGTTGGTTTGTACCATTTCCACAAGTGTCTAGGGGTGTTTCACTTCCAAAAATCTGAAGTTTGCAAAGGTTCTGCTGTGCCCTTTATTAAAGTACATATCACCGTAATGCAAAACACTGAAGAAGCATGGAGACCTGTAAAAATCACCTGTGAACAATTTACAGTTTCCATGGTTACATAGAAACAGAAACAGAAGCGTGGTGGCCATGTGACTTAAGTGTAGTTAATTGAATGATGGCGTCCTAATCATCCAAACAACAAGGTGAGCACAAACAGTCCTGCAAACTCATGTCCACAAGGGCCCAGGTCTTAATTGCAGGGGAGATATTGGAACTCTATGCTCCAGTTGATATTTTTATTTATTTATCTGATAAGGTCAAACAATATGCACAGTATGTTATATAACTGAGTTTTGATGCGTTTTGGCCTTTAGTTCTAATTTGGATGTAATTTATGTGTAAATGTTCACCTCATTCTATAAACTGCCATGCAGAACAATAAAAATCATTTCAAAATATCATGGTGCTGATTGGTTAATGAGCAGTTTGTGTGTGTGTGTGTGTGTGTGTCATCCACAGGATCTGTACCACCAGTCGTACGATTTGGTGTGTGTCATGTTCGCCTCCATCCCAGACTTCAAAGAGTTCTACACGGAGTCAGACGTCAACAAGGAGGGTCTGGAATGCCTTCGGCTCCTGAATGAAATCATAGCCGACTTTGATGAGGTACATTCCCTCCTCTGGGGGGTTTCAACGGCAATCCAATGTCTGAACACTCCTGCAAAACAAAGTAATGATTTTTCTTCTAAAATGTAGCAGTGATTGTCACATTTGTCACAGAATGTCATAGTTCCTCATTAAAACTACAATTAGTGGATAATTTGATTGTGTGTGGTGTGAAATGCTGAAATGACACTCAGTGTTGCCCATGACAGGCCTGAGCTCAGCCCCCCCCGTTTCCATTTTAAAACTACCTGCTCTACCTGCCCTCTTTCACCCCTCCTGTCCCCCCCTTTCCTCCCCTAACCCCACCCCCCACCCCCACATTATTCTTTCTGTTTTTAAAACATAACAGGCGAAATAAGCCACAGATGTTAGCATGTATAATGAGTCGTATGACTTTAAATATCTAGTAGCTGTCCACACTCACATTATACCATGGGCCAAACCAATTCATAGTAAGGGAAAGCATGGGTCAGGCCAACTCATTTAGTAGGGGAAAGAATGGGCCAAACTAACTCATCGGATCTGCTTCTATGCGGTGATAGTATTCTCACATCAGCACATAGCTGCTTGAGTAGAATATTAAATAATTGTCAACAATAATTCCAGTCTTCCTGCCCAAAAGAGAGGTGTAAGTACCCATTAGGAACCCCCCCTAATCTCCATATTAGCAACTCCAGTCCTCTCTCTGCGGATCCTTATCTCATGACCTTGACCTCTGTGGCATGTCATTGACCCCTGTGTTCTTGTGTCATGTCTCTACTCCTGTCAGCTGCTCTCCAAGCCCAAGTTCAGTGGTGTGGAGAAGATCAAGACCATCGGCAGCACATACATGGCAGCTACAGGACTCAATGCGTCTCCAGGAGCTGAGAGCACACAGGTGTGTGTGTGTGTGTGTGTGTGTGTGTGTGTGTGTGTGTCAGTATATATGTACTGTATATGTGTGTGTATGTGTGAAGGGCTGAATTTCTTCCTGTAATATGGTTCAAGAGTTCCGCTTAAATTGCACTAAATTTCCTGAAAACTGTTCAGATACATACAAACCACAAAGCATACAGACAAACTGCAGTGCATAGTGACCCAGTTGTTTATGACTCAGCCAGTGTGTGATGGTTAGTGTTACAGTAGCTCTGTGTTAGCTCTTTACAGTGTTTATTAACACCAAAGGAATATTTGTGAGCCATGTACTGTGTACCGTCAATGAGGAAAGCTTCACAAAGTCGGAAGGGGAGAAAGTGGGTCAAATTGTTATTCCAGATCATGTGACTTGCTCTCCCTCTCTCCTCCTCACCCTCTCCCCTCTTCCTTTTCATCTCTTCTCTTCCTCACCCTCTCTCCTCCTCCTCTCCTTCTCTCCCTTCAGGAGCACGACAGGCAGTTCATGCACATAGGGACCATGGTGGAGTTTGCCTTTGCCTTGGTGGGAAAGCTAGACGTCATCAACAAACACTCCTTCAACGACTTCAAACTACGAGTCGGTAAGCGGAAAACGGCAACAGAATTCTTGCTGGCACAGCTGCTTTTATTGTTCATCATCCTTAGGAGTGTGAGGTGTGGGAAGAGTGTGCGTAGCGAGCTACTGTATTTACTTAAGGAATTTGCAGGTGTTTTGTAGAGGAATGGAATTCTCTAGTCAGCTAATTCCACACATAAACAAGGTGGCTGACTTTTTGAAACATCCCACGTTGCAGTGCATCTGTAATAGTACTCTTTTGAACCGAGTCGTTTGAACTGCCTGAAGATAAGAAGTAATCTTTTTATTAAGTCTTTCCCACTCAACCAATCAAAGAGATTTATAAAATATATAATCAGAACGACTCGAATGTTTTCAGCAGTAAAAACGGTTTCCATGGTTAATATGAGAAGTTTTTGTGTTTGTCATACCCCATGAAAATAGAATGAAGGCAAGTGGTGGAATAAAAGTTCCTATACAAATGTCAAAGAAAAGAACACTAAAATAGGCATAATAATAATAATAATAATAATAATAATAATAATAATAGGTCAAGTAAGTTGAATAGTGTGGATAAGAGTGAGAGGGCATTTATCAGCAGGGGTTCAGCAGACACATTTGAGTAACCTGGATACAGTTCATGATGTTCGTGCCACTTAGGAAGGTTTTTTTTAATAAACTTCAATCATGCTGAATGTGGTCTTGAACATTGCCAAGCAGGACATGCCTCTCGAGAGGAGAGAGCTAGCTGCTTTTAAGCTTTTAGCTGATGACATACCTGCTGTATCCCACTGATAGATGCAGATGGACACTCAAGGTCTGTCATCTATAATCTTCACAATCTGAAAATAAAATCTCTTTACGGAAAATAAAAATCTTTGTCAAGCTGCCGGAGTTAAATGACGAGCATGAATAGATTCGGCCGCGGACACCAACTTTGACCGTATCGATGTAGACGCAAACTCTGGACCTTAGCTGTGCCTTTTAGTGAGTAAGAGCCCCCGAGGTCAGCAGACTGTCTGTGTCCCAGGACGGCCATGTTCTGGTCAGGAAATGAATAGCTGTCTGCCTTCTGTCTTGCCTCGGCCCCGGCCCCCCCCAGGGCACTGTCAGGGTTGCTCATCAGAGGGGACGGCCCCAGTGGACCCGTCTGGAGACCCACTCCATCACAGCGCTCGGCGCTGGAGCGGTCCTGTCTGCTTCGCTCCTGCTCTGCTCTGCTGAGCTGGGCAGCAAGGTTAAGATCACGGCCATTAGGAGGAGGGCTATACGAGGATAAATGAATCAGCCGCAGAGAGTAGAGTCCTGTGTGTGTCTCTGCCCTGTTCTGGACAGTCTCTGGCTGATTTGCTGTGCCCTACAAATTAGTTAGTCAGCCTTAGCTAAAGCTCTGGTAGTGTGATAGGCTTGTTGGTGTTTGCTTGTGATGTCTGTGCTGTTTTTAAAGAGTTCAATCCCTGTGTTGTGGACTGTGATGTGTGTTTTGACATAAGAAGTAAGTGATGTGTGTGTTGTAAAGAAACCAGTCCCTGTGTTGTGCACTGTAGTGTGTGTTGTGGGCTGAGGTGTGTGTTATGATGTGGTGTGTGTGTGTGTGTGTGTCTGTGTGTGAGTGTGTGTGTTTTATGTGAGGATTTTCCCCTGTGTTGTAGGTTGTGATGTGTGCAATGACATGTGATGTGTGTGTTTTATAGGGATTAGTCCCTGTGTTGTAGGTTGTGATGTGTGTAATGACATTTGACTGTGATTTATCCCGAATGTGTGTTGTGATATGTGACGTTCAAGAGATCAGTCTCTGTGTTGTGGGCTGGGATGTGTGTTATGACGTGATGTATCAGTCCCATCCTTTGGGACCTTCCTAGGCTGATTAGGATACAGTTGCGTCCCACTGGGCAGATACAGTACTTTTTTTAAAAGATATCTTTTGCCTTTATTTGGATAGGACAGTGGAGAGAATGACAGAAAATGAGTGGGAGAGAGAGATGGGGTAGGATCGGGAAATGATTCGAACCCGAACTGCTTCAGCCGGTTGCTACTGCTTGGCTGTGACCAATGCTGCAAACCGGCTCCCACAGGCATCAACAGCATCATTTTCAGGCCTCCATCTTTTCCCTGATTGGTCCTGATGGAAACTGCAGTGGGAACCTAAGCCTAAGGATAGATCCCTGATGCAGTGGTGGGGCTAAATGAGAGATTGAGCTGAAACACTAGGTGGCGCTAGCCTGGTTGGTTGTGATGGGCACTAATGGCCTTGGGACTCCTACTAAGGCTGTTTCTTTGGGATGAAAGATGTCTGGGCGGTTGCCATGACATGTAATGTGTCTGCGTTGTTGCCTGTCATGTGTTGTTCTTTCTCTCTCTCTGTGTCTGTGTGTGTGTGTGTGTGTGTGTGTGCGTGTTATGTGACGTGTGTTGTCTACTTGTGCGTGTGTGTGTTCTGATATGTAACGTGTATGCTGTGTTCTTCTGTGTGTGTGTTCTGATATATGATGTGTGTGTGTGTGTGTGTGTGTGTGTGTGTGTGTGTGTGTGTGCACGTGTGTTGTAGGAATCAACCACGGGCCAGTGATTGCTGGCGTGATCGGAGCCCAGAAGCCTCAGTATGACATCTGGGGCAACACAGTGAATGTAGCCAGCAGGATGGACAGCACCGGAGTCCTGGGCAAGATACAGGTGACTCTGTGTGTGTGTGTGTGTGTGTGTGTGTGTGTATTTGTGTTTTTGTGTGTATGTATGTATGTATGTATGTATGTATGTATCTATGTATGTATGTGTGTGTGTGTGTGTGTATTTATGTGTGTGTGTGTGTGTGTGTGTGTAGTGTCTGCACGTATGTATGTGTGTATGTGTGTACTCTCGGTAGACAGATATGCACACACACACACACACACACACACACACACACACACATTAGATGACTATAGTACATGTGTAGTACAGTACTAAGGTATAGTACTAAGTTGTCCTCCACTGCCTGAACCATGTCCCCCATGTTGTCCCCTAAGGTGACAGAGGAGACGAGTGCAGTGCTGACAGCTCTAGGCTACTCCTGCACCTGCCGCGGCATCATCAGCGTCAAGGGCAAAGGCGAGCTCAAGACCTACTTCGTCCACACCGAGATGAGCCGCACCCTATCACAGGGCAACCTGATGACATGAGAGCCCTCCCTAGGGATGGCCAGTCAGAGACAATTGCCTACACAGGACATCCAATCACATACAGCCACAGATGCAGGACATCCAATCAGCTAAAGGAATAGTTCATGTGCAGCCAATCACTACGAACCACAGATTAAGGATTATCTAATCAACAAATGCAACAAAGGACAATAGACAGCCCATCCTAGTCAACCAATACATGGGAGACTTACTCACTCATTGAGCTACAACAAGCCAATATTGGGAGCCCAAGATCACAAACCACTCAAGAGACCTTAACCAATCAGATTTGACATCTGGGAGAACATCCAATCAGAAATGTCTTTGTACATAAAGCCGCCTCCTCTTCTGATGCACGGAATGTTGGATGTATTTACAAACTTGAAACCAATTCAGCAGCATTTCTTCTGTAGGAATGTCCTTACAGGGTCTATATCATTGGATGTACGGTAGCATAATATTTTGTATGAAACCAAATACGACAAAAAACTGTTTTGATGTTCTATCACCGTTGTTGTCGTCTTTTTTTTTCTTTTTTTATTTTGTAAAAGCCTATTCATTAAACTTTGTATCTATACAATCTTGGTCTCGACATTCAATGAATGTGTGTGTGTGTGTGTGTGTGTGTGTGAGAGAAAATAAGAGTAAGTGTGTGTGTGTGTGTGTGTGTGAATGAACTGGATGTTTGGAATATATTTAATCAGATCACTTCATGTAGCTGCAGATTACCGGGCCGGCACAGGAAAAGAATGTGCTGGACGCCACTCGAATTTTAATCGGCCGTGTTTGCACAAGTGACGTTTGTGTCTTGCAGCGCCGTCCCTGAATGAAGAGCTTGTGGGGCAGATAGTGAGGTGAAAATTGACCCCCACTCTCATCTGCGTCCATTCCGAGTGACCCCCAATGTGTGACGTGCCTCTCCAATTTCACTGAGGAGATGACTCATGCTCTGTTTGTCTGTCTGCTGTGCGTTCTGTGCAGCTGGATGTTACACAAAGCCCGAGAGTCAGAGGACACACACACACACACACACACACACACAGTGGTAAACATGCATACAGACAGACAAATCTCTGAATTAAAAGCGGAATAGATAGAGTTCCAATCCCCCTTCCGACAGTCTCACTCCCTCACACACACACACACACACACACATCCACACACCCTCTCCAGTGCATTCTCATCTCTCTCTTTATCTACAACCTGCTGCCTACCACTCTCACTCTCTCTATCTTTCTCTCTCTCTCTCTCTCTCTCTCTATATATATATATATTCTTCCATCAGTGTCCTCTCTGCTGGCTGAGTCCCTGCTGCTCTCTGTGCCAATCAGAAACAGATCTCCACCAGTTCTCTCTTTATCCCCCCATTCCTCATCCACACCTCCCTCTTCATCCCCTCATCCTCCATCCTCCTCCTTCCTCGCTGGCTCCTGTCCCAGCTATAACAGCCTGAGGAGGATATACCAGCTCACACTGGGCAATGACCAGCCACTGACTGCAGGGGGCAGTAGTGTGTCTGTGCCCTAGACCCCCCCTGGGCTCTATGCCAGAAAGCTGGCACTGGGCAGGAAGGCAGGGCTGCAGGAAGGACAGTGTGTCTCTGTCAGCTCTAACCCACTGGGCCATGGCCGTGCGTGGACAATATGCCGCCACAGCAATGCAAAGGACACTCAGAGACACACACACACACATACACACACACACACGTACACACAAATGGACTGGGACTGAGATCAACCCATGTTCAATGTTCAATTCTCTAGTTCTAGCACTTGTTACATATTGAAACAGACCCCCAAATGGGCACTTTGACATTCCTTCACACACACATATGATGGTGGTGTAGTTGTTAAGCAACTTGGCTAGCATGCAAGTAGCCAAGAAATCATCCTGGCTAGCACTATTGCCAGCAAGGCCCTTAATCCTAAATTGCTTAAGGGGAGACTGGCCCTGAAGTAATTGGTCGCTTTGCATAAAGGCATCTAGCTAAATGCATAAATGTAATTGCACAGTTTATTTTTTATTAAAAGTATATAGTTTGACCCTGGGCGGAAATTGGATGCAGGTCAGGCCCTGTTCAGTCCTCACGCCCTGCACAACACCTGAGTAGAAAAAGGCAACTGTGTTGGGCTATACTGGATCAGCTCCTCTCTCTCTCTCTCTCTCTCTGTCTAGTAACCCCAAGTTACACAGGCTCCTCTCTCTCGTATCTCCGGGTTACAGAGGCTCTTCTCCTCTCTCTCTGTCTCTCTCTCTCTTTCTAGTAACCCTGAGTTACACAGGTTCCTCTCTCTCTTTCTCTCTAGTAACCCCTTGTCTCCACCCCCCCCCCCCCATGGGCCCTGTTCCCTGCACCCAGCCAAGGACACTGGAGGTTGCGGCTCCGCTCTCATCACTGTTGCAGCAAAGAGCTCCCGGCTGTGTTCCATGATGGCGCATTGTCTTGTCTGCCCGCCGCCCTGAAGCCAACCGCATGCAGACAAGCAAATGTGAATGCACGCAGTAACGCAGCTCAGCAGGCAGTTCAGTAATGCAACTCAGTAGCGCGCCTTAGTAATGCAGCTCAATAGCACAGCTCAGAAGCCAATTATTTGTGGGAGGTTGAGAGTGTGACCCAGGACCATCTGCTGATGGCAGATACACTTCCTGTAATTAATCATGGCAGGTGCCTGTTTTAGACACAGAGACGAGTCAGGGAATCAGCTGAGGAGCTGTGCGTGATACACACACACAAACACACACACAGAGGCACTAACGGGAAACACAAACATACACACACATACACATACACACACATACACATACAGTATTTCTCTTGCTCCACGATGTGTTGCCATAACACATGCTTAGGGAGTACAGAGAGGCAGGATCAGATTGAAGCACAGTGTATGTGAACTCTTGGAGAGAGTAACTCCAGACAAAGGACCTTGTCAACAACCCCGCAGTGCAGTTGGCCAGCGTACATGTACCAGCTTGTCAGAGAAAGCAGACGGCACGCGGTTCATGTTAATGTTAATGTTGTTGGCACGGGTGACCTTGTGAGTGCTTCTGGTTGGGCTACATCTGCAGCGAGGCTACAGGGCTTGGGGTGACATGAGAACATCGTCTCTACGTCAGAGACAGCACAGACCAGGGACAGGGCCGTTGGTCTGCATATAGTGGGTTGTTTATTTTTCCATTAGACGCTTACATGGCAAGGACAAAGGCTGCCATGGACCCCAGAGATGTACTCACTGTGGGATTCTTCATCGGGATGAAATTGTTCATAAATAGAAAGCTTTTGATCTGAAAGTATCTACAGGAAATTATCCTAAATTATCGAGAGCTGCAGCAGTCCATCAAGGGAAATCTTTCATTAATCCAGAGATGTTGATGTGGTAGGGTGTTTGAAGGCCAGTTAGGATCAAATACTGCAAAGGAGATTAAAACTTTTTTTTGAAGAGGCTGTGCAGCGGGGTGAATCCAACTCTTCATGTCATTGCCAGCAGCTTCGAGCCTAAACATTCAACATGTCAGATTGAGATTTTTTTTGTCAAATTGAGTTTTACCACACAGCTTTTAGGACACAATGTCACTATGTGGGTTCAGCAGAAATGTCCAGGCAGAGTTTTGGTCAGTGGAGATGGAGGGAAATGGAGGTATGGAGGTATGAAGGAATGCCTTATGAGCTCTTTTCAATGAAACAGCTGAGGGCTCAACTTCAGTCATAGCAGATATGCTTACAGATATGCTGAAGTCACAAAAATGAATGGCGTAAAATTTCGGACAGTTTGGCATTTAGATAAATGGGGTAACGCCGCACTTTGCACTTTGTTGGTATATCTGGATGTTTTTATGGAAACCTGCACTTTGCTCTGGATGTTGTCATGGAAACCATAGTCCCATGACAAGTTGTCACTTTTGTGTCAGTGGCTCAATTTTTAGAAAGAATGTTTCAGCAAGTTGCTGTTTTTGCTGTTTTGCAGCTTGTCTCATGAATATTTGGTGTGTAGAGCCCTTTAAACAAAAGTGCCTTTTCTGAAAACTGTTACTTTATTAAACAATAAATACATTATTTGAGTGAGATGTGCAAACTGACTACACGTGTGCGCACTGTATAAATATTGATAACTCAACCAAGTGAATATAGCATATATATTTAATGACCACAAATACATATATTTTTTATGAGATGTAGTCACAAAACAACACTTTGGTGCTGTCACACTTGTCATATTCCAAGTCCATTTTTGTTGACATCACTGACACCTGTCCTCAAATACTGTGTGTGGCACCTGCCTGACTAAAGCAATGCATGCCACTGTTAACTGGAGTTTCTATGAAACTTTGCTATGTTCAAAAGTCCATAGCATACCATTTTTTGTCCAGAATGCATTGCTATAGGCCAGAGGCCTTATCCTAAGCCTGCACTATAAAAAATGCAAACTTTCAACTTCAACAAGTTAGTGTCCAGGCTGCCTAACCATTTTCAGTTAACCACACAACCCATTATCTCAAATTTGGTCAGCCGAAAAAAGTTAGGCAGTTAGGCAGGCACTAAGTTGAAAGTGTGTATTTTTTGTTTACGTAGGGGAATTGAACACAGCCACATTCTCAGTCTCAGTGTGATTAGGTCACTTGACATCACACAGCAGGGCCACCCCGCGCAGTATCCAGTAGTCTGGAGTCAGGTTGGTCCTCAGGTCCACGGCCGCTATGTAGTTCATGTCCGTCCGCACAGGCTTCTTGTAGATGGGACAGGAGTAGAGACGGGGATCCTTCACACCTAGTTACACACCCACACACACACAAACATAGGCACATACACACACACAAGTTAAATGTCATGCACTCTTTGAGAAGAGGAAGAGGTGAAGAGGATGATGGTGCAGTTTGACCACACATTTAAGCGATGTAAGCAGCTACACTATTATACTATACTATGGCCCGGACAGATCATTATCAGATTATCTGAAGAGGACATCACTCCATTCCACCCACCACCATATCAGAGCCTGTGGAGAGGCAGCTTAAGCGCTCAGCACTTTCTCTTAGAAAATAGAATGTATTTTTCTCTATTTTAATCAACTGCAAAATGATAATTACTTTTTTTAAAATGGCGAGTGTTTGTCTGTTTAGACTGAATCCAAAGGAGTGGGTAATCATGTGGGATTCAATATTTAATCTTAGACTGATTACCCCAAATGGACATAATTTATTCTTCCAGGGGGCATGTTTTGACAGGCACACGGTTCTAAATACACTACTGTTATATATAAGTGGTGATGTAACTGTGCACAAAAGGGAGAGGCAGGCAGAACTGTTGTGCTATGCCTCCTCAGCAGTGGAGGAGGGTATGTTTCACGTTCTATCTGAGTGCGTGTGCATAAAGTAGAGGGATTAAAAACAGCATGGAGCTTCAGCAGAGATCTGACTCATCTCTGATCATCAGAAGAGTAGCATATGGCACATACGCTTCCCTCGGACTAGACTGCCCATATGCTGTAGGTTAGGTCATTTACTCCCCATAATCCAATGTGACTGTAGTTATCTCAATGTTATTACTATGTTATTACCACTGTTGTAACTGTTGAGGGATCACTGGTGCTACAGGATGTTAGCCCTGACTTGCTTTATGTGACAGTGCTTATAGAGATTTCTCAGCAGACAAAGGACAAGATAGATACATACTTTACAAACACATGAAAACGAACATATTGTCAATATGCACTCAGATGTCACAATACAAGATTTGCTGGCAGACACAGTCAATGACTGGTCCCACAATAACCACAACTTCATTACAGTAGTGGAGTGCGGCTAATGTCAACACTGTGTGTCATGAAAATGTAATGTTATGTTTCTGTGCTGTTCAAGAACATGCATTTGTGAGGCCTGAGGTATGAGGACAAGGCCTGAGGTCCTTTCTTGCAACATTTTACCGCCCTTAAAGTCACAATATTGATATTCTATTCTCCCCCGTGTCCTTGCGAGGTGCAATGCAAGTCCCTGCTCTCGTGCCCGTTTCTCACCATTGTTTTCGGCGTACATCCTCAGCACGGGCATGACCTCAAAGAGCACTTTGGGTTTGGAGTCGAGGAGGCGGCAGTTTCGGCGATCCCAGCCGGCGCCCTCCAGGTAGAGGCCGTAGACGTACACGCCCTCGGCGGGCGGCTGCGTGATGTCATCCTTCATCCATCTGGTGACCTCGTTGCACAGCACCATGCGGTCCAGAGCCCAGCCCTTATTGGCCCGTGTGATCTCCTGCACGCCAGCGCAAGGCACACGCCCAATTAGACAGGATTATGTGTTTGTGTGTATGTGTGTGTGAGTGAGAGAGAGAGAGAGTGTGTGTCTGTGTGTGTGTGTGTGTGTGCATGGAAGATGATGTGTGGAAGTTAAATATTAAACTGCCATTTCAGTACACAAGTCAAGGGTGTGTATGTGTGTGCGTAGGTGTGTTAATATCCATGTGTCCTGTGGTGTGCCCGTCTGTGTGTGTATGTGTATGTATGAGTGACTGTGTGTGTGTCTGAGTGTTTGTGTGCGTGTGTGTGTGTGTGTGTGTGCCCTGTGCCAATCTCTCACCTGTCTCATGGCTGTGAGGAAGCCCTGCGGGTTGAAGAAGCCCGTCATCCAGAAGCAGTTGGGTCGGCCCTCGAAGATCCACGACTGGAACTGACGGTTCCGCTCCAGCAGCTCCGTGAACCAGAAGCCCAGGGTGCTCGAGGCCCAGGAGGCCTGAGAACACAGAACCAAGAGAGAGGGGGAAACAGAGAAAGAGAGAGAGACAGACAGACAGAGATAGACAGAAAGAGTGAAAGACAGATGGTGAGAGAGTTGGAGAGTGAGAGAGAGAGAGAGAGAGAGAGAGAGAGAGAGAGAGGGTGGGAGGGGAAAAGAGAGTCAGAGAGAAAGAGAGAGAGGGAGGGAGAGAGAGAGAGAGAGGGAGGGAGAGAGTGGTATAATGAGTACCCAGTGGATATGTGTACGCTACATGTTGATGTGTGTTCACATCCATGTTTGAGCACCCAAGATCCAGAGACCCTGTTCCAGCACGACTCTTCTACCTCTGGTCCCCCTGGGGCCGGTGCTGGAAGTGAGCTGGTTCTTTGCCGGTTCAATGCTAAGGCTTTCTAAGGCTAA
>JAGFZM010001602.1:0-12890 GCA_017657215.1 Limnothrissa miodon
ACACACACACACACACACACACACACACACACACACACACACACACAGATATTGTTTGCCCACATTGTAGAGAAATACAAGAAAAAAAAATCAAACAGAATCCTCTGGAAGTCTTTTCTCTGGAGGAATGGGGGCCACGTTCAATCCACATTTAATTAATGTTGTTTAAATGTTTAAACAGTCCCCCCCCCCTTTAATACAATAAGGCGTGTAAACAAATAAAATTACAGAGCTGTCAGTCTGTAGGTGTAGCCCTTTTTATTCATCTGTTAATATTTGACTTAAGAATTTACATAATGAAATGAATACTTATCAGGATAAATTCATTACCTGGAACCCCAAATTGATGAGCTCAGCATTTTATGTATTTAGCTTGACGAAGTTTATTATTTTAGATTCAGAGTATAATTATCATGAGTATTCTGGCAACACTATAAAGCAAATCGCAGGCAACAAATCTGCAGTGTAACACGGGCAGAACGCACAAACAGCTATTCCCCATTGAGCAATGAGCCTTGTGCAGACTATTTGGTGGACAAACCAGCAATGGGGTGTTTTCCTTCAGTACTTTTGGTTTACTGCTGTCTTGAACACAACTTTGTATTCAGTCAAAGCATGTAAGACGGCGGCCACACATCTTAGAAAACAATACTTTCAGAGGAACTCTATTGGTTTTCCAAGCCAAAATATCTGAACCACATGGTGTTGTAGGCGATTTTGAAATTATATAATATAAATCTGGTTGTTCCTTCACATTCTGTTTAAAAGATTGAATTATTCATTTAATCTCGTTAAGTACATTTTGTTTTGTCTTTTGGCTTCTCAAAAACTGGAAAAAAGTTTGTGATTATATGTGTATGTATTTGTGTGCTTGCACATACGTGTGTACTGCTGATTTAAGGTATTTTTTGTCTTTGTTGTAACCTAGCAAAACACCGCAAATAGCACTTTTGACCTTGTTGAGAGCAGCACTCGTCTTAGAGTGAGCTAGTACTATATGACCACACCAACAGCAATGGCAGGAGAATGATATCACTTTCGCTGTTGTGCTGGAGACAGTTGACATCACTTTTGCTTGTGTGGAAGAGAGTGATGACATCACAGTTGCTGGTGTGGTAGAGAGTGAAGACATCAGTGTTGCTGGTGAGGTGATAAGTGATGGCATCACTGTTGCTGGCGAGGCAGAGATGGATGACATCACAGTTGCTGGTGAAGTGGATGTTAATGACATCATCGTTGCAGGTCTGGCGGAAACTGTCATCACAGTTTCTAGTGTGATGGAGAGCGTTGTTGACTGAGCTCAGTGCAGTAGATCAAGACTGGAACTTCTTTGCTACAGGGCAAACACTGGGAGGTTGACCCAGGTGTGAGCTTGGTTTCCCTGGTCACCACCTTTCTCTCCATGATGTTTGACTATGGGGAATACAAAACAAACAAATTGATTTAACTTATTTAACTGACAACAACAATTATTATTTTAGTACGAATTAAAATACTGTTATTTTATCATGCAGTTATCAAATTCTGCAGTATAACTGTACAACAAATATACATAATATGCATTTTTGCTTAACTAAGAAAATAATATCCTGTCAGTTTTCATAGGGTAATAGTAATTCTGAATAATTTTGTAACATATACTAGCCTATATACTGTATGGTACATCATCAAACATTTGATAAATTTTTGCTGCTCACCTATTTGTGTCTATTATCTGAATGTAATAAGACTTGGGTTGTTATGAGTGCATGCTGCCAAGAAATTTTGATGTCCTACTAAAAGTCCACATTAACATTAAAAAAACACACAGGCCTGAAAGGGGTGTGTGTGTGTGTGTGTGCAAGTGTGCGCTTTTCAGTGCGCTTTTCAGATATGCAGGGTTAGCATTTAAGTTTCAAAGAAAAAATAAAAAAAGTTACTTTTTTTAAATATCCTCTATAAAAATCAATTTCTGTTTAAAAACGTGGCGTCCCAGATGAGAGAGCCTTTCTTTCATCATGCAGCCATTGTCTTCACCTCTCTCATTACCGCCTCTTCTCTTACTAAAGCCTCTCTCTGCATGGGCCGACTCAGTCTGGGATTGTCCATCAATCAACAGAGAGATAGAGAGAGAGAATAGAGGAAGATGAAGAGAGAGAACAAGGAGAGAGAGAGAGAGAGAGAGAAGTGGAGGAGGAGGAGAAGGAGGAGGAACAAGTAAGGAAAGAGAGAGACCGAGAGAGTGAAGATGAGAGAGAAAAAGAAAGAGAGAGATGGAAAGAGGGAGAGAGAGAGAGAGGAGTATAGTGTTTGAAGTTTTTATGAGCATGTAGCTCTTTACAGCATGCAGAGGATGTTGATGGTGCTTCAACCCCCCCCCCCCCCCCCCCCCCCCACCCCCTGTTCTTTTGAAGACTCTCCTGTCATTGAAGCTAGTAAAAAAAGCCTCTGCTAGCATGGCATGCTATATGACTCTGTGTAGGCACATGTGCAAACGTCTTTGAAGCTGATAGAATAGCCTCTGCTAGCATAGCATGCTATATGACTCTGTGTAGGCACATGTACAAATGTCATTGATGCTGATAAAATAGCTTCTTCTTACAAAAGCATGCTATAGGACTTTGTGTACACATATCTAGAAACATCAATGAAGCTAATAAAATAGCCTCGGCTAGTGTCTCTGCTACATGCATGTACATTACAAACGTCACAGAAACTAATGAAAGTAAGTACACAAGTAAGAGCATAGGATTCAGTAAAATGTGTTTTATGAGTATAACTACATATATGCATATATGCAATGGAAATATTGTATCTAAGTTCATTCATATACTGAAGGTCAGGGGTCAAATATTTGTAGTAAAAATACAAATAAAATTTTGTTGAATCAAGACCTTGGCCTGAAAATGTTAACATGTTTTATTGCACGGATCTTATGCAATATAGCATTATATCTAATCTTTCCCAGAACCTCAACCCATGTCCAAGTGTGTGTGTGTGTGTGTGTAGGTGTGTGTGTGTGTTTATCTGTATGTGAACTTAATCATGGGAGATATCACATTGAACAGAATTTCGAGCCTTTATCCAGCAAGGGAGAGATACAGAGAAAAAGAGAGAAAATAAAGAGAAAGAGATAGAGAAAAAGAGAGCATAAAAGAGAGAAAGAATGAGAAAAAGAGATAGAGAGAAATAAATAAGAGATGAAAAGATGATGAGAGAGGGGAAAATGTTACTTCTGGAGGCAGTTGTCTCAAACAGAGTGAGAACACAGCTTTTCACCTTTTGTGGTGCAAAGGTCACCCTCCGCCTCGGGCTGACTTGGCCAGGGCTCAGAGGAGAAACTTTCTTTCGCCTTTTCGCCGTCAAAGGAGGGGGGTAGGAGGGAGGGATGGAGAGAAAGGCAAGGAAAGAGGTGGAGAGAAGGAGAGAAGAACAGAAAGGAAAAAAAAAGTGGTGGCATCTAACTCAACCTTGCTGTAGTGTGTAACCGGAAAGGCGTTGTTTTTTTCTGTGTGGTTGCTTGTTTGTTTCTGACCTTGCGAGACAGCTGCTCGGGAGACCCTGATTGCTGTCAGTTTTTTTTTTGTGTTGCTGCCGCCTCTCTTTCTCTCTCTTCCTCTCTATCTCTCTCCTCCTCCTCCTCCTCCTCTTCAGATAGAGATGTTTGATAGAACTCTGCCACTGCAAAAATGCCTCATCTTCCTCCGGGATACTAAATGATCCGAGTTGCTGCGGCACGGGGGTGATGCAGTGCTCCCGCCTAAAGATTTATTAACCCCCAGCGCTTCTCCTGTTGTTCCCCATTAAAGAGACTTAGACTTCTGGTGCGGCTCCGCTCAACCAGCAAGCAGAAGGGGCAGTGACAATGCAAAGACTCAGCCAGCAACTGAAGAGAGAGAAAGAGAGAGAGAGAGAGAGAGAGAGAGAGAGAGAGTGTGTGTGTGTGTGTGTGTGTGTGTGAGTGAGAGGGAGAGCTGGCTGCTTGACTGCTGATGAATAGACATGAGAAAAAAAGAGAGAAAGGAAGGATAAGAGAGAAAAGGGAAGGAGGGGGAGTGAGAGAAGGAGACAGAGAGAGAAAGCGAGGGAGTGACAGAGAGAAAGAGAGGGAGTGAGAGAGAGAGAAGAGGAGAAAGAGTGAGCGAAAGTGGGAGAGTGAGAGAGAGAGGGAGAAAGAGAGGGAAAAGTCTGATTAATTATTGCAAGGCTGCTAGGTGCCGATCGGGCTTCTCACCTCACTTCACTGGGCTGGGCATGACTCTAGCCTTCGGCCGTGTCGGTGGGGCTCATTAAGGAGTCTCGCGGGACCCGACAAAAATTGTTAGCTTGAATGTGATGGCCGACTACCTCAACCCCTTACAGCAACACACACACACACCTCCCTCCACCTCACACACATACTCACACACAGCACCAAACACACACAAACTCAGCACCACACACACATTTACAATATACATACACACACACAGCACAACACACACACCACAGACACACACCCGCACACACACACCAACAGCAGCCCCTCATCCAGACAGGAAAGAGGATTCCCTCGTCCTCGGAAAAAAGCGCCTCTAACAAGACTGCCTGTGGTACACCTGTAATCAAACTGCTCCAAAAAGCGCCCAGGGACCCCTGTCTGGGCGGCCTGTGATTGGAGCACAGAGGGGCAGGCTGAGCGGAGGCTCCGATCTATAATTGATGTGTGTGCACAATTACGGGCCTCCAGACCGCTGCAAAGTGTTGCACAAGCGCACCTCAAGGATTGTTGAATTTTAACAGCCGCTGCATAAAAATCAAGGTTCTTTCACCCTCCACGCCCCCACATAGCCTCTCTTTCTCTCTCTCTCACACACACACACACACACACACACACATGCAAACGTGCGCACAAACACACACATGCCTATGCAAACACACACTCAAAGACACATGCAAACAGGCACACACGCAAACACACATGCAAACACACACACGAATATGCAAATGCACACACACACACACTACATTTTTTCAACTGTTTGCTGTTCTCTTTTGATATGTTGACCATAAGAAACAGCAGCCTAATCTCCATAAGGCTGCTCTTGACGCATGCAGACAGTGCAAGCAGACATGCATGGGAGGTCCTGTCTACCGCGTACCACTGAGATTTAATTTTTCAGCTCGTTCCTTTACAATTGATTAGGCCCAAACAATGCTGTACTATGCTCATAGTGTGTTTTTTTTTCACCCATATATCGGGAATTCAGTTCCATAATGGTCTGAAAATATATTATATAGTTTATTGTCTATACATTTATTTATTCATTTATTTATTTATTGCCTACTGATGGACTGAGTCTACAGAACAAAAAGACACAGAGGCAAATCAGTTGGAATGAACTGCATTGTAAAACGGTTTGTGTGTGTGGGTGTGTGTTTGAGTGTGTGTGTGTGTGTGTCTGTGTATGTGTGGGTGCGCTGAAAGGCAATACAACAACACAGAAAGTAAAGATCCTGCGAGTATTCTTCTTCACCAGAGCCATACTTTAGGCGTATATGTGTATATGTCCACCTAAGCCATACTTTATGTGCGTGTGTGTTCTATCTAAAATGAACAGCGCTATCTATGAGATTCACTTATCCCCCACATCTAAGTCCACTGCATGTCATTGGCCTTTATCCCTGCACGTGTGTAATATGATGGTTTAATATGATATCCTTGGGGAGAGAGCGAAACACAAAAAGCCATACACCTGCTGTAGTGCACTATGCTTGCCTCTGATCCTCTGCCGCTGATAGTTCTGTGTAGATGCACCTTAATCTAATTCCACCTGATATTGGTCTCCACTATCTACGATAGGCCTCCCACCCAGGCTTTGTATTAAATAACCACCAACAATCCTAAAGGAAAATTACAAATGAGACTCGGGAGAGCAAATACCAAAAACTAAATCCTCTCAGAGCTCAGGAGTATTTGGAAGATGCCCAATGTGCTGACATTTAAGAAATGCTTCACCAAAGGGGTTCCTCTCCCCATGAACCAACAAGCTTTGTATTTGTTTGTAATAAAATATAAGACAGCTATGAGTCATGTGACACTAATATGGGCAATCTTAGAGTTAATACAATATGTGTGTGAATAAGCTATACTATGTAACACACTTTTAAATTTTTTCAGATAGATTACATTAGGGATCCTTCGATAAGAAACTGAAGAGTTAACAGTGAAAAGGCTATACTTGAAAAAAAAAAAACAGATTTCGAGTCTAATTAAACAGAAAATATTCAAATATTCATATTAAAGTTATATACTAAATCCATGTATTTTTTATGTTCATCACAAAATGTATTCAAGTTTTGTGATTATTCAAATAGGAATATTATCATCATAACATTATACTTTTTTACTAATCCTTACCTCCGGGACAAATAATGACACTTTCGATAGCTAGAAAGAGATAACAGTTAAGTGTGGTTTGGGGGTTTAGGGTCCCTACGAGGACAATGGGGAGTTAGCAGAGACAGTAATTTGCCAAACGGAATGATATAATCAGCGTTCATTCACCCCGGCACCCATCAGTTGAGTTTGTGAAAGGCCAGCACTCTTGAACACTTGATCTGTTGTGAGACGAATCCTGCTGGAGCCGGAGCTGAAGGAATCTTGCGGTGCGTCCCAAGTGGTGGTTCATGTCATCTCTGACTCACTGTGTAACTCTCTAACGCTGTCTATTGTCATGGTAATTATAACAGTGAAATTACACTTATTAGCTATCATATGGGGAGGGTGAACACCCAGGAGATTTATATTGTTCAAAACACCAAGAACCTACAATTAATAGCTCGGCTAAATCCCAGCACCCTATTTGACCTGTGGAGACAAGGCTGCATAATAATTCATTTGTATCTATTGATGCACATCTTCTTTTACCATACTTTGGTTATAACCTTTAAATATTCTAATTAGCTGCTAATTATAAGTCTTCATAGCATTGTTCTTGAAAATGCATAATAGAGGGGTTAATTCAAAGCGATATAATGGGTGTTCAATGAAGAAGAATAACAAAGCATAACCAATTGATGTCCTTCCTTATTGGATGACAAAAATGACAAAACAAAGATACCAATACACTTTTATACAAAAAACTTTGACATTCGCTGCAATTCATGTGTAACAAAATAGAATCTGAAAATATATACAAGAAAAAAGCAGGCACATTTTTTGAAACACGCACACACACACACACACACACACACATGAAATAGGACATTACAGTGACTCAATTAATTATCTAGACTACAACTGTTACAGCAAACAAATTTAAAACAACAAACAGTATGTATTTCTAAAAGTGAAAGAGCACAAATTTGATAGAGATGGAGAGATACAGCAATATTGAAAAAACAGATACCAGTTTAAAAAAACAAATGCAAACAAGCAGTACCCATGCAGTTTGCTGTTGCACTATACCTGCTAGCTTGCATCTTCACCCTTGGATGTCAACAGGTGAGAGTGGGCGATAAGACTGTTTGATGTTGCCAGCCAGAATTTTCTACCACCCAACTTTATTCCTTCTCCTAGACCTCTCTACCAACTTCAAAGGCCCCCCTCGTGCTTCCACCCTTTAATCCTGAGTGCTGCAGCCCCTTCAGTTCAAAGCATCTTCCCTTCGTCTGAAAAAGAAAGAACGAGGAAAAAAAAAACTGGAACCCCAAAGTTTTTTCTCTCCACCCCATCCCACCCCCCAATGCACCTACCCCCTACCCCCAAACCATCCCGCCACCCTCCTCCTCCTTCCACGGAGTAGCAATTACAGCTCCTCTGGCGTGGTCACCAGCTCCTGCAATTAATTAATCCCACAAAGGAAGTTCATTTCCTGACGTTTCTTTTTTCTTCTTCTTCTTTAGATTGACAAGAGACAGAGAGGTGGAGAGAAGCTCTCCCTTTCAAAGGTGATTCATCCTTGACCAAGGAAAAAAAGAGAGAGGGGGTGAGAGAGAGAGAGAAAGAGAGAGAGAGGGAGAAAAAGAGAGAGAAGGGGGGGAGGAGATGGGAGAGAGGAGAAGAAAGACAGGTTCTCCCCAAAGTAGTTTTGAGGTGGAGGGGCTCATTTGATACTGCGCTACTTGGAAGTGATTGAGTGCTTTGTTGCCAAGACCCTCTTTGCTAATCTTAAGCTGCAGGAAAATGCCGTTGGAGTGCTTGTGTGAGTCGTTGCCTGAGAGGCTTGGGGCTTTTGGGTGGCCGCTCCATCAGCCGGCCCCTGTAGAGCCTCCCCGGGCGTTACAGCGCGCTTTTGGGCAGAAAAAGATTCCTTTAACACAAGCAGACAAGCGAGATGGAGCAAGACATACAAACATACAGTGGAGATGGATGGAGAAGGATGGAGCGATGGAAGGAAGGAGAAAGGGAAAGAGCGAGCGAGGGAGGGAAAGAGTTTCTGAAGTCTTGAATATTTTTGTCCCCCCTTGTTGTTTTGGGATGCAGGCAGAGGGTGCACTTGGACAGGCTCAGAGAGGCGGTACAGTAATGGTTGAGGGCGGCCATTGGGCTCATTTGCATTGCAGATTCATGGCCATGCTGCCACGGCTGGAACTGGACGTGCTGTCCCAGATACACTAAGTGATGGACAAATTGATGCTATACTGTGTGACATATACTCACGGTGTTAAAAGTAATTATGAAAGTTTGTTAACTACAAGCAGGTGCTACTAACATTTAATTTACCAGCCTCCTATAATCACTTTGATAATAGTAACTACACCTGCAGAATCTGAAACACCTAATGGGAGGAAACAAACCTACAGGAACAGGAACCATAAAAACTACAGTAAACTCTATTTTTCCGGTTTGCAATTTACATGTATTGGGGAGAATGTACAATGCTATTGCTTTTTTTAAACAAAGGCGATCATTGGGGGAACTCGGGAGTTAGAAAATTACACCCTTTAACTATTTAAAACAGGTCGGCAATCACTTGTTATTTCAGACAAATAATTTGTAAAAAAAAAAAAAAAAAAAAAAACTTTTCTGTGTCCTAGCAATATTTTGCTATTCCCCTACACAGTACTTTTACATTCTTTTAGCAAAGTTTTGCATCCCCTTGCAGTACTTTTGACTCGAGGGCAGTGGCATAGCCAGACCTATCAACAGAGGCATGCCTTAGGGGATTTAAGTGCCCCAGAGCTACACAAAGTTAACTCCAGCGCAACCACAACCATTTTTTATCCTTTTCCTCTTACTTTGCAATCTCATGAAAACATTGCCTAGTATTAATTCAGTTCACTCTAAGCCTACTTGTTTCTGTTTGTAACACGATTTAAGATTCAAGTTTATAAAAAACAATCAGACATTAAAAGAGTGGGATAAAACTACCCAAAACATCAATTACTAACCTTACTGTAATTACTGGGCTTTCTTCAGTTGATATTATTTGTTACATGGCTCTTTGCAGTACGACAGAATCATTCACTTCTGCGTAACTTCCCATAGTTCATGGTCTTATATTTCTTGATAACAGACTGTTACTAAATATAACAGACCGCTGGAGGAAGGAAAGTTAAGCAGAATTAAAACCAGTCAGCTGATCCGTAAGCTGATCTGTAAGATGTGTAAGCTGATCTGCCACTCCTTTTTTGAGAAAGCTCTTATAATAATTAAAATGACTACAATCAGAGACAAAGCTTCATCGTCAAATTATTGATATCTTCATTAGGTAGATGTGTGATAAGCAGAATAATGTTCTGGATGACATTTTACACAACAATCATTATTGTGGAAAAAGTCCCATCTCGTTGGCACGAGTTGTTCTAGGATAATGACAGTTAGTTACCCTTCACCCTATCCTCCCTTTGTTTCATGTCAACCCAACTCTCGCTTACGTTGCCAAGTCATAAAGTATGTTTAGGACGTATCCTGCTTGTGTTGTCGTCTTGGTCTAGACCGCCCAGTCATCAATTAGGGCTCTTTTTAGGGTCTGATTATTGGTTCGCTGAATTTCTTACCCGTTAGTGGTAGATTCCGCCAGTATTGGAAATAGAATGTATATATGAAGGGTTTGACTTTCTCGTTTGTTTTGAATTCAGTATCATCCTGCTGTTCTTGTCATTACAGATATTAGGTGGGATATTCTGTTCTTGGGTTGTTTTGCTGCTTTCTCCGTCTGCATGTGTCCCCTGCGTCAGTGGCTCTATGTTTTGGCGTACCACACTGGCACTGATTAGGGTCTGATTCAGTGCAGGCCACGTCAACTGGGATGACCAACGCCATCTTTCGTCAACCTGGGAGTCTTCTCAAAGTCAAGCTACATCCTTGTCGAATTAGAGCAGCTTGTGGGTCGTTCTGTAAAACATGTTGTCGTTCCTTTGGTTCACAACATTGTAAATACAACTCCGGATTTTTCTAACCGTCGTCTGACTTTGTATCTACATAACCAAAAGAAAAACGCTATCAATTCATTCTCATGATGAGGAAGATGGAGGACGGCACTGTGTACTGTACTGTAGGGTACTCCCCTATTCGGTTAAGCTTTGCAATGTCAAACAGGGCTCTGTGTCTGTTTATTGATAGATACAGGATTGAGCAATTAACTTAAATTAAATGCCCACCCACCATGTATTAAAACACACATCAGTAGTGTCTGGTCTACCAGGCTAATATCCCAGGCCTGGGTAATCAAAATACCATAAGTGGACTTGGCAAGGATCTCCATACAGATGAGGCTTTTGTAGCTTTCTAAGTGGAAGGAGATCTGTTTTGACGTGCTCGTACATGCTTGTACCACTATGCATACATACCCACATGATCATAACGCCAGGGAGTAGGGGGTCGGGAATGAGAGGGAAATGGGATGTCTGAAACATGCGGTTGGAGAGTACTTTGGCACGTCCCAGCTACTTAGACCAACTCAAGACTCATGAGCAGAGACGGGATACTGGCAGGTGTGTAAAATCTTACACACACACACACACACACACACACACACACACACACACACACACACTCTCTTACACACATACACATATCATACTCAGACGCACACACACATACACGCACACACACACACACACACACACACACACACACGGTAACCACAGGAAGGTGAAACACAAATATTTCAATCAGAGGTGTATGTGTGAAGTGTTGGTGGTGGTGGTGGGGACAAAACTGTTCAGTGACCCTAAAACTAAAACGAAACACCCTTCTTTTTCTCGCCTCACTCACCCATGACCTTACCAGATGTTCTCCCTCTTTGTCTTTCTCTCTCACTCATACACACACAGGCAAACACACACACACACACACACACACACACACACACACACACACACCTACCATCAGTACTCATTCTCAATTGCCTGGCTGTGGTCATCAGAGTTTAGGCATGGTGTGTTTTCTAACCATTCATCAAGTCAGTGTCAGAAGTCAGCTTTAAGCCATCATTTTCTTCCGACTCGAGGGTCACGCTGAATCAGAGGTGTATAACCCTAAAGCAAACAAGATTAATACTCACGCTTGATGAGGTGTGATTTCCACTTCCTGTCCAGTGTGTGGCGGAGGAGAGAGAGAGAGAAAGAGAGAGACCAGTCGCTTTAGTGATTCATCAGGCCACTTCATAAGTGTCAGTCAGATTAGCATGATTACAATATGATATATATATATATATATATATATATATATATATATATATATATTTCTTTTTTTTCTACTATTTGAAAAATGAGAAAAATGGCATGCAATGTCATTTTTTTTTATCCTTTGTATTTGCAAAAGTCTTGAATTGGAAGTGATGGGGGCCTGGTGGTGGAACTAAAGGGTGTGTGTATGTGTGTGTTGGGGGGGATGGGGGGGTGTTGGTTGTGAGAGCTGCCACTTTGCAAACAGCGAGCTTCCTTCTGGGTAATTTGTTCTCAGGGGAGCTTCTCCTAAGCCATTAACAAACTCTCCTCTTCAGATCCAAGGGCCATGGTGATTGCAGTCAAAACTGAGACGCTCCTTCGCCTGAGTCAGAGCTCTGATTATTTTGAATGCAAAATCACTCTCACTGTCTTATTGATAAGCTTCAGCAGGTAGCTAATAAGTCATCCTGCTCCAAATGCAGCCCTATTCACATGGATATAGTATGCGGTAGTGTATTCACACATTAAAGCATTTGACCCGATATATAGCACTCTTCTCATGGATATTGTATGTGGTAGTCTATGCAACCAGATCTTTGTAAGTTATATGGGCTAGTTTTTCAATGATAAGCACATTATAGTGGGGGCAAATGTCAGAGTTGTTTTCAGTTCTGTTAAATGTTAAACCCTGCAATGGTCTAAGTGCTGGCTTACTGTACACATGTTCAAATCAAAGCCATTTAATTTGCCTAAACTCCAAACGCACAACTCTTGTCTACTTAGCTAAGTGCATTTGCATTGATAAGTAATCACCTCAAGTTAATATATATCTGAATAGATTTGTAAAATAACTGATGCATTTTGCCTTCATGAATAAGTCATTGTATTTAGCATTTCCTTTGTTATAAATTCTTTTCTTATTCTTGTGGAATTGAATAACATGCATGTTAGCACAATAAATAATGTATTTACTTCAATAGGCAAATTAGGCTGTTATTACATAGATATTTTAAATTTAAATATTTTAAAGAATAAAATTATATCAGTCGAAAGTAAAAAGCGTTAATATTTAGTGTTTATATATAATATTTAGTGTGTGTGTGTGTGTGTCTATGAGAGACCACAGAGGATATATTCCATTACCTGATCATTTGTTGGAATGTGCTTCAGCATCATAATATTTTCTCTGTAATTTTATACTTTCCCCGGAGGCCTGAGAATTCCTCCCAAATCCACTTTGTCTAGGTACGGTGTGTGAGTGTGTGTGTGTTCGTGTGTGTGTGTGTGTGTGTGGGGGGGGGGTGGGGGGGGGG
>JAGFZM010001602.1:13290-100093 GCA_017657215.1 Limnothrissa miodon
AAACACACACACACACACTCAAATGCACACACTCTTCTTCTCTGCCTTTGTCTTTTTCTGTATGTTGTGTGTGTGTGTGTATGTCTCAAGTGTGCACAGACTCACACACACACACACACACCAACACAAAAACACAAACAGAGACACACACACACACACACACACACTTTTCTTCTCGGTCTGTCTCTTTTTACATGTATGTGCTTTTCATGTGCTCACAGGCTCTTTCTCTCTCACGCACACACACACTTTCATTCCCACATACATACACACACACTCTGTGTGTGCATACAGACTGTCTTTTTCACACACACACACACACACACACACACACACACACACACACACACACTTTGGAATTTGGAATTTGGAATAAACATTGGCTCTTGTCAGGTCTCATCAGCCAGACAGAAGTGACAGTTAGATGTTGTCAGGGTAACCTGGAGGGCTGACTGGATGATTATACTACAGTATAGGTTCAGGAGAAACGAGGAAGAAGAACTCTATGCTGATGGTGGGTTGCTGCTTTCATTTCTTATACATGTTTGATAAGTACACTCAGACTCTGAAGATTTTCTGAAGATTTTCATTTGTCTCTTTCATGTGGCTCAATTTAAGAACCTTATGCTTACTATCTCCACTCTGCCTCCCTTGTAATATATAAATGAAATATGCTGTATGAATCTTCCATTGTATTTACCTAGAAACCCCTGGGGTCACAGGCATACTATATTTTACCTAGTGGTGGCGCTGTCTGAAAGGTGTCTGTGTACCATATATTTCATCAGGAACTCTACGACCTTTTCCATGCCTCTATTTCTTGTGAATACACTTACAATCTTAAATGTATCCTTATTGAATGATGTTAATAAGACCCATAACACTTAGAGCCGAACCTCATAAGGTAAGTTATGGCCTGGCAGAATGCCTGCTTTTAGAAAAGCCAAAAGGGGGCATGTTGCTCTAGTCATCATCCGTTTAGTGTCTTTACAGTATGTCACTGTTCACATCCACCCTTCATCAAGGGTGCCCACAATGCAGCAGGTTTAGGAGGTTATCTTACCGGCCTTACTTTCTTAGCAGACATCGCAAAAGAACAGAAAACGGCTTCTAACAACAGTGCTTGTATTTTAGAAATGAAATCAGTTCTCAAAGTGTGTTTTTTTTTACTCTGAAGACACATTTGGGAGTAAAAGGAATTCACTGAGATCTGGTCAGTGCCTCCTAAGGCTATTGTCTACACCAAGTTAAGTCTCATGGAAGTTTGTTAGCGGTTTGTTTCTTGAACGTGTTGTTGCTAACTCCAGGCACTGTCCAAGTACTTTGGTATAATGGCGTAACTACCAGGATGGTGATGAAAGTTAGCAATGAAGCTGTCTAGGATCTCATCCCTGTTTGCTTGCTAATTACATAAAATCCCCTGTTACTGTTACTGACAGCTGTGTTGTGCACCAGCCTGGAATAGTGTAATTTTTTGGCCTTTCTGTAATCAGATGTTTTCTATCCCATCTGACACCCTCACTTTCCAACACCTTGCAAAACCCTCCCAGCCACTGGGCCCTCAATCTGTTCTATAGAACTTCATACAACTAGTTCTAGTTCTAGAGTTCTAGTTCTCATCCTACTCTGCTATGTACACTGATGAGTAACTGAGGGGCCCCACTGTTGTATTACAGGTGACAGGCAAACAGCAGGATGCCACAACACAGAGGAGCACAATGTTGAACTTAAGAAACGGTCGCAGCCACACCCAGGAAAGTTAGTCAGTGCAGGAGGCTATAGTGGTGTGTCTTTTGTGCGCATATGGATTACACTGAAGGACCTGTGGATATGTTTCTCGTGGGTTGTTTATTCAGAAGAGAAAACAGAGGTGTGGGTTTTCAGCTGATGAGGTAAATACATCACTCGACAAAACAGACATTATTTTTTTTAGAAACATGCCATGTGTCTAGCTACAGATAATCCCACCTGTCAGGAGATATTAATTGCCATATCCTGGACACAATTTTTTTTTTTTTTTGAGGTGTCATTTCGAAAGTAATAGACCAAACCCAGGCCTTGCCCATTGATTGCTATGTACTGTATTGCCAAATGGGACAGATTTGACAAATTGAAGGCTCTGTGAGCCCATTTCTTCTGCTGCTCCTGTGGCTACTACTGATGCTGTCGCTAAAATACTTTTTAGCGACAAAAAAAAACGTTTTACCATTTTCCTGTTTGGATTATTTTGATTACAGTAGGTCAGGTTAAACAGTTGTCTAACCTTAACCTATAGCCTAAGTTATGCCCACACATGATATAAAGCATTTTCATTCTTAATAAGCATGAGTTAATTCTTCATATGCACACCATTAGTGGGCAAGGATCAGGAGCTGTTTTTAGTCACTGCTAATAGACTCTACTCACTGCTAGTGTTTGTAGGTGTGTGTGTGTGTGTGTGTGTGTGTGTGCATGGTACGAATGTGGATGTGTGTATGTGAGTGTGTGTATAGTGTGACTGAGTGTGTGACTGACTGTGAGTGTGTATAGTGTGACTGTGTGTATGTGTGTGAGTGTGTGTGTGTGTTACTGGTGGGGTCATCTCACAGAGGCCACACCCTGCTAGCCCCGGGGGCAAGGGCCCCTGCACAGGAAGTGGCGTTCCGACAGGGGGGAAGTGGAAGCACCTGCAGGGGTCAGCCCTGTCCCATCATGTCCAACTAATTTCAAAACTGACTCCTGACCTGCTTTCCCACAGACTAGCCAGCTAGACTTTCTGTGTGTGTGTGCGCGCGTGTGTGCGTGCGTGTGTGTGTTAGCCCCCATACAGCTACAGCTACTTCTGCTTCTAATTACCCCAGCCCTAAGCCCAGGCTCTTATCTGATTAACCTGCACTCATAAGCCCCCATATCTACAACTGTTATTTTATATCACTTCTACAAATGATCCCATTATCAGTGCAACAGGGATAAGGCTTAAGTGGGGGGCCCGGGCAATCAGATGGTAAGCCCCGTAATGCTCCCCGCAAACGCAGGCTCCTGTCTGGGTAGAACAGCATCCCTGGCTGGGCCACTGATACCAAATGCAATGTGATGTGCACTTATCTTTAAACAATTAATGTTTTTATTTGTTTATTTATTTAGATTTGTGTATTTCCAAGGCTTTAAATTAACCCAAGAGTGATCGTGCTTTTGGGGGTTCGACAGAGGCCCTCTGCAGGCTCTCTGGCTGGGCCACGGACACCAACTGCGATGTCATGCGCGCTTATTTACTTTTTAATTTAATTAATGTATTTATTTGTTTATTTATTTAGAGTTGTCTATATTCCAAAGCTTTAAATAAACCCAAGAGTCTCTAGTGCTCTTTGGGGTTTGGCAGAGGTGCTCTGCAGGTGTGTCCTTCGGGCGGTGTCTGGTGGAGAGACGGGAGTGGTGGGGCTGCTGCTGCTGCAGAGCGCTTGGTAATGAAGTGCTATCTGGCACGTCACCGCCGCTCCATAGGCATGTCTGGCCAACACGCACACAAAAAGGGAAAGAGTTAAACACAATCAAAGTTGTTAAAATTGTCTCACACTTGAATATGGAGTGTAGGGTGGGGGGATGGTGGTAGCTTAATTCTGAGCATAATGTAGAGTGTGTGTGTGTGTGTGTGTGTGTGTGTGTGTGTGTGTGTGTGAACAAGCAGAAACATGCTGGAAACAATCAAGCAACTGGGCATCCCAGCAGTGCTCCATAATCAGTGACCACCCTGTGTTTCTTATTCCACAGATGAAGGGATAAAAGACAGAAAGAAAGAAATAAGAAACAAGAAAGAAAAAAAGTGACAAAACAGATTGCAATGTACAAAATTGTTGTGGCTCATGTAAAGACATGAATGTATATCAGTTGGATACACATTATTGCATATACAAGCTCCTATTTGGTAGTGTTGGGACAGAATGTTCAATTCCTTAGTTACTAATAACTTAAGAATGACATGGTAATATGTCTGAATATTTTTAATATTTTGCTTGACGCAGTGAACAGTGTCTTGGAGTAATAGGAATCCATGGAAGAACATTAGCAAACAAACAAACAAAAAACACACTTTGTACAGTAGATGGCCAGTCAATGATTATCCTTGTCAGAAAAGCAGAGCAGCTTTTAGCAACTTTATCCTTTTTCTATTTCTGCCTTGTAGAGACTGTTCTAAATAGAAATTAAACCTGTAAAAACTCTCAGTTAGACGTAGTGTAGGAGATCCTGGAAAAACGGTTTACAATTCACAATAAAATTCACAATTCAAAAGTCTAAACTGCCTACATCAGACCTCCCCTCCAAAGCAACGCCTCCGAAGTGAATGAGGAGCCAGTGGAGGGGGAGGGACGAATGGCAGTTGAGTTTGATGGACATTCATCACCTTTCAATCATTTTAAATGGGTCGCTTAAAATGATTGGATGGAGCTTTTTCAGTCCTGTTTGTTTCACAAGTTCAACATTTTTTATTTTTATGTTAGAGCATTAAATTAATTGGTTTCAATCGTGGTATGAGGCGGATTTTAAGCAATAAAATAAAAGTGTTCCTGGAATACATCTCTCTGTCCGTGTTTGTGGTTGCCATGGTTTGGAACAATGTCATGAACTGAAACATGAGAAAAAAGGAAGAATTCTTCCCAGAGGGTTCAGACAGGAAGTGAATTTGTAAAGGGGCGTGAACCTGAATCTTTCACGTTCCTCATTCACACACACACACACACACACACTCTCTCTCTCTCACACACACACACACACGCAAACACACACAATATCTGTGTCACACTCTCCACTGAGCTATTCTACCCTCTTTCATGTGTTAAGCATTACCATCATAAAGACAGTGGATCTGCATGGTTTCATTCACAAAATCAGCCCAGTGGGGAAGAGACAGGAAGCAGTGAAATTGTATAATGCAAAAACCACTATGGCACCTTCAAATGAACTCTACGCCTTCACTTAGACAGAGAAAATAAGAACAAAACGAGTGACTAAGCAATATTTTAGTCTGTGTGTCAGATTGGGTCATGTAAATGATAGCAAGTAAATCTGGACATGTTATATTACCTATTAAACCCATTAATAAAAGAAATTTTAATGCACTCATAAAATCTTTTTACTAATGTTCATAACTAAGTCTATTTTAATAATAAACTTATAAGACATTATAATTTACAATTTAATCTATTTACACAATAAACTATGAACCCTTGAATTTTGCCGTACAAGCCCTTACAATGAATGTAAAGGGTCACAAAGCATTTTAAAAATTCAATTTGTTAATTGTCCTTTTTACACGTCAAATTCCTCAGTGCAATTTGTCATTGTTTTCTTTGTTGTACTCTTTGTTGCCCTGTTGGGTATATGTTCTACTCACATCTTCCCATGTGTCCTTTTCAGTTCAGTTAGTAATTATTAACTAATGATTACCTATAGACTGTCATGTGAAAACAAAAACAACGCCTTCCCAAATCCCTTTTGCTACATCACATCACAGAGAGACCCAGGGAACATTTGTGATTGTCATAATCAGACCCTATATAATCTATAATTATCATCAGGTTTTTGTTTATATTCCGTAACATAGCATAACTGTTGCCATAGCAAAATGACATAATCAACAATGTTTACATTGTAATGATGAGTAACCCTTGTTAATGTACAGTATAGATGTATAAGTAATAGATTTATGCATGTATAGTGGAGCCTTTTCTCCTTGGCTTTCGATAGTTTCTATAAGCGATTAATGCAGAGGAACAAATCTATTTCCAGGCCTGTTTTTAGCATGTTTGTATGGCTTAGCTCTGCCAACCCTGCCTTAACTGACCACTGAAGCTTCATTCAGCCGTTTTTTTTCTTCACTGTTGATTTTTGCCTTTCTGCACAGTACTCTGCACTGGCCTGGGCGTGAGCTCATGTGCTGTGCTCTTGTGTGTGTGTGTGTGTGTGTGTGTGTGTGTATCCAGTCAGTCACATAGCGGGGGTTTCCTCTCTGCTCCGTGGGGGGGTGGGTCCCCCCTGCTGATCCGGGGCCTGCCGGCAGGATGGGCTGGACACGATGCTGCACTCTAAGCATGCTGGGAGCACAGCCTCAGAGCCTCCAGACTCATTCAGGGTTGTACGTTAAAACACACACACACACACACACTCACACACACATACAGTACACTCCCCCCAGACACACACACTCCAGACACACACAAACACTCCTGCCTGTACCTGCCCCTTTTTCTACCCCCTTGGTCCTCCAACCCCCACACATAAACACACACACACACACTCACACAGACACACACACACTTCATTTTTCGGCCCTCATGTCATGCATAGCTACCCTTGATCCATTCCATTTGCTGTCAGTGGTACACGTGTGATTTTTGTTTGTGTAAGTCTGGACACAGTAGTAGTAAAAGAAAAGATGTCAACATGTACAGTACAAACACGTTTCAGTATTTTCAAAACAATCATGCCGAACAGTTCCTTGATATTTCAAAACAAACATGTGAACCATTTCCTTGAGATTTTTTCACTCACTAAAAGAATATTCTGATACCAAAGTTTCCATCGTTGTGTTCATTTGATTGAGACAAAAGTATGTGATGCACTTGAAGAGGGCGGTAGGGTCCATCTCAGCACATGGCTTTTTTGTTCAAGTACTGTTTTTATTTTTATATCTCACTTTATTTATTTCATTTCATTTTGTGCACACCTTGCACTGCAGCTGACTTTAGATCGTCTTTGTTAAACACATCTCTTCAGAATACATTTTCTTAAACTGTGTTTAATAATTTCTCATGTGCCAACATGATGGATTGTCCCGATTTTTGACAAGCAAAAAGGGGGTGGTGAGTTGTTCACAAGCATGCCTCTTGTTGAACACTGCAGACCTTTTTAGTGATAGACAATAAATCTTCACCATGCCTATTTTACATTGAATCAGAGCATCTTGTCTCCTGAAGGTTAAACGATTTTGTGATGGGATTTACTTACTAAACACACCATCCTTGGATGTAAGCATTTAAGTAAGCGTTAAAATGTCCTGGAATGGGCTATCTTCCATTTTAATACACCTGAATGCTCGGACATATTCATCTGTACACAAGCATATTTCAAACGACACAGACCAGAGATTCACCCTGAAAACTGATTCCCCCAAGGGGAATCTATATCCAACTGCACACTCTATACAAATACCCTGTGTATGTTTTTTGTATGAAGTAACACTACCTACAGTAGCTTTAATTCTCCAGTACTTTCTACTGTTTATTTACCAATCATTTATATGGCAATTAAAAACATAGCGCAGTAAGATTGTTGATGTACAAACAGCAATACGCAGCCGAAGGGTCCCTCTGGTGTCAAAGCGTAATTAAAGGCACTTCACTCAAAGCAGCTACCTGCTCACACTGTACGACAGGCAAACAAAAGCGGCCGCAGAGAATGCATTGACTCACTGATACGCAGAAACGATTCAAATGTCACCATTTGAATGTCATCTTCAAAGAGGTTCTCCTGATCAGTGCTAAATTCATTATAAAAGGAAGAGGGAGACACACACACATGCACACAGTCACACACACAGTCACACACACACACAAAAGTGGGCACATTGTTTCATGTGTGTGAGCTTGATGCCCGTCTAATTAATAAAAGGCCTTTTCTTCCCCCTGTTTTGAAAAGGAAGCCGAGGTAGAGGGAGATTAAAAGGTGCTTATTGTTTCCTTTGCAGATTTTTACAGGTTGGGTTTTAATTTGCGAGAGGCAGCGCCAGGGCCGGGCCCAGATGGTACGATAACCCCCTCAGTATGTTCCCCGAGTCGACTGCAGATAACAAAGCTATGCAGATGAGGAGGAGACAGACAGAGATAGAGGTAGAGTGAGTGATGGAGAGGGAGGGAGGGAGGGAGAGAGAGAGAAAAAGAGGTGTTGGCGCTCTGCCAAACAGTCCTCACTCTCTTTGCTTGTCTGTGTGTTTGTGTGTGTGTTGTGGGGGTGAGGGAGCACAAATTGATGTGTCCTGCAAACTGTGCCGGGTGAGTGTGTGTGTGTATGTGTGTGTGTGTGTGGAGAGAGTGGGAGGGGGTTATTGTGAAGCCCTGCCAAAGGATCCCTCTGCACCGCTGTCCCACATCCCCCACGAGAGACGAGAGTAACTTTCAGAGCTCCACTATCAGCGAAAGGTCTCTACATGCGGGGATGTTCTAGAATGTGACGAGAGGGTTGCCAGGAAACAAATTAGGCTGGTGGCCCAGTGCCCACCGTTCCTCTGTTAGTGGACGGCTGAGAACTGTGAACGCCCTCTGACGAGAGCTCTCCAAGTAGGGACTTAGATGGCTTTGGAGTGCAGTGGTAGTTTTAGTTGTACTGCTACATACTGTATTGTTGAGGTGGACATACATCGTCCAGCTATTGTTCAGGGGCAGGACTTCTAACCAGCTCCCCCTGAAAAGTCTATATTAACTTTTAAGACTTTTCATAGTGTAGTATACATTTGGAAATAAATTGAAAAATGTCAGAAAATATTTGGACTGGTTCTTTTAAACAGACTTCTTACCAAACATACAATGCAGTGTCCTGAAGTAAATAATGTATTTTAGCATTTAAAACTGCATCCTTTCAAACTAACACACCCTAAATAAAACAATAATAGCAGACCTCGCTTCTGCTCCACCTGGATTGGACCCTATTGAGCTTTCTGTCTCCGTTAGCATTGGTTTTACCAGTCAATCAGCAAACAGAGGAGACAGTGGTGGATACTGAACTGAACTGAAGCACTAGCACTATGCTCTTTAAGGTTTCTGCTATGTAGTTTGATTGTTATCCTCTTTTTGTAAGTCGCTTTGGATAAAAGTACTATCCCCTAGCACTATGCTCCTTAAGGTTTCTGCTATGTAGCTTGATTGTTATCGTCGTTTTGTAAGTTGCTTTGGATAAAAGCGTCTGCTAAATGCATAAATGTAATGTAATGTAAAAGCGTCTGCTAAATGCATAAATGTAAATGTAAAATAAGCTAGAATGCTATCAATCAGTGCAGACTATATCAGTCCAGAGTCTTTTCAAAAGTCAACACCTTCCGCAGGCAATCTTTTTTTTCACTAGAAATTTCCAGACAGTCTTTATGAAATGAAATGTAAGAGGCTGGTTTTATTACCAGGCTATGAATGTTTTATAAACTTCTACGAATGGGTCTATAAAGGCTGGCTTCATATAAATATTGCTAAACTTTTTCTATTGATACATATTACATATCCACACAAACGCCTTGCTCAGAGCTACACTCAGCCGGGTTTCTTTATTTACTCCTTGCTCAGTAGATAGGACAGACTCAGATTCTCTTTGCTGCCTGGTGAAGCAAATTGTTTTCAAAATTTGCCTGAGCTATGCTAGGCAATGCTGCTGGAGGTGTTTGCCTGCATGTCTGTGTGCCTTACGGCTGGGCACTGTCAGATTTCACCTGGGCTCCTGTTGGCGCTGCTCGGTGCTGAGACAGAACAAGCAAACATGACAGCAATTAAGGCAGTGGGAAACTGAAACATAGCTCCACTTTTACACAAGTTTTTTTTTGGCGTAAGTCGCAGAATAGCAACAGATCTTTTTTTTGGGGTGGGGGTGTAGGGGTGGTGGTAGTCAGCAAACAAAGTCTGTTGCAGCCTGGGAAATGGTTGCCAAATGGGAGCAGGCTGTCTCTGGAGACTGTGGAATCAGAACATTGTTTACTGTCTCCCCCCGTCATCTCTCTCTCTCCATTTCTCTCTCTCTCTTTTAACCCCACTCCCAACCCCTCCCCCACCCCTCCTCTCTCTCTCTCTCTCTCACTCTTGCCAGCCCTCACTGTCTAGAGGGCAGCCCAGTCCTGTCAACCCCTGCAGCAGTGCCAGCTGTACCTGTCCACCTGCCCAGCGTCCTACAGAGACAATAGAGGCCAGCACAGGAGAGAAGGGCTCTGAGAGAGAGAAAACGAGACAGAGAAAGACAGAGAGAGAGAGAAAGAGATAGAGAGAAAAAGAAAGAGAGAGACAGAGAGGGACTCTGAGAGAGAGAGACAGAGACAGAGAAAAACAGCAAGGGAGAGAGAGAGAAAGAGACAAAGAGAGAGAGAGAGGGAGAGAGCGATGGTAAGCAGGAAAAGAGAGACCTAGGAAAACAGCCAAGTCTACACCATGATGGGGTAGGGTGGATATATCAGTGCCTGCAAGGCTTCTCCTAAGGCACAGTCCAGATAAATTCCCTGCAGACTGGCTGGCTAGCTTGGTGAAGGGTAGGTCACCTAGTGCAGAAGAATTTATAAAAATATTTTGCAGAAAGTAAGAAGAAATTATATTAGATTGGCTATTCAGTGATCTTTGAGGATAAGTCTAGGTTAGTCTTGCTTGGGGGGTTATTGGACTAATCACAAGTGTAGGTGTTTTCAGTCAGTACAGTATGTCAATTCATACAGTAAAAGACACTACCCTAAAACGATGACATATAGCTTCTACCCGTGTGTACTGTATAAACATGTTATAGTGAACCCCAGAGGACACTGGAAAGTGTCTGTATATGTATGTTTTTGCCACAGAAAAATAAATGAGCGAGGGAGAGGCTTAGAGGAAGAGTTAAGTTTGAGAGAGAGAGAGAGAGAAAGAGAGGGAGACGGATGAGGTGTCCCCTACAAAGGCAGTCTAAGGCATATAGCTTGTGGCTCTAGTGTGTATAGGCTTTAGGGTGATAAGCAGGCTAATTATCCCATGAATCGATGCAGTGTGGGTGATTAATGTCACCCCTAATCTGCTGGGTGCCCCAGTGTGGCTCTGTGTTCTCCGGCAGGGCCCGGCTATAATGACCAGCACTGATATTAGCTTACCCAGCATGGAGAAGCATATTAGCGCACGTAGCATTATTTTTGCCTGATAGATATTGATTGGGCATATAGTTTTGGAGGGCTGATGTGGATGGTGTTTAGTCAAAACGTCTTTACTCTCCATTAAACCAAATTATGTTTTCGGTGAAAACTATGCCATGAAAGATGATGACCAATTGTTTGCCAAAATAGTTATTGACAAAAAGAAAACAAATGGGACTTCAGATGTTGTAGCCTACATGTATGTTAGGCTAACATCCCACATGAAAATGTTGGAGATTATACAGATTTTCTTTCCAGTACACAGTCTTTATTTTCCTACTATGGACTTTGTTTGATGGTAAGTGGCTAGTGTACCGTAGCATGATAGTCTAATGGTGTGATTATCCTTTATTTTAGTTAGGAATTAGCAAGTCTAGCTTTTCTCCAGACAGAATCCGGACGCCGTTTGAGACTGTCAATTACACACATTTTCCTCTCTGAGAACAATCTGTGAAAACATGGAGAGCATTATTTACAGGATTAGCGGAATCTCAGCAAGAAACACTCCTCTTAAGAATCGAGTGAGTAAAAGGGTAGAGGAAGGTAGTGGGGCGGGTAGAAGTGTGTGTATGTGTGTGTGTGTGTGTGTGTGGACGCAAATTACCTGCTAATGGACCAGTGGGCTTTAATATCTAAATCTCCAATCTTTCTGTAATTGCTACAAAACACTTTGGCTTGTTCTGAACATGGTGACTTAAGAGAAACTACACACACACACACACACACATACACTCACCTGCTCTCTCTTATTAAAGCCATAAAAAATGCTCTGGTATGTGTGTGTGTGAGTAAGAGAGAGAGAGAGAGAGAGAGTGTGTGTGTGGAGCCAAGGTCTACTCTGCGTCTTTGAAATCACCGTTTGTGGAATCCCTCAGATTTCATTAGGTCTCTCTCTCTGCTTTTTCCTATCTCCTCATATGGCTGAAGTGACCATCATGCTGCCATCGCAGCGAAGCCACTTACAATGATTAGTCTCTTGAGCGGTGCTCACTTTGAAAGGTGCTGTATTGGCATTTGCATTTATAATTACTTCTAATTACGCATCAGATATGCTCCAGTGCAAACACATGAAGAGGCTTGCAGTCTCAAGCTTGCTTTTCATCACAGTAATGCCATAAACTGTGAAACATAACAACCATTTTATTTGGCTAATTTTAGACATTACTGTTGGTTCGGCCATACTGGGCTTATTCAATTAGCCCACAAAGAAACTTTAGGCCTGTTGCACTGACGTGAGATCAAATATATTGCGCCAGTCATTCAAGAGAGCCCGATTTAACAGATATATTCAGGAGAGGAAGTAGACTTTTAAGTGGTTGAAAAATTCTCCATTTTCATACAAATTGTCTTTTCCTACACCCAAACTGAAAACTACTGCACTACTACTTTGGAGAACACAGAAAAAGCTGCTTCTTTGGCAATATCTGTTTTGATTAAAGCCACAATAAAATGGAGTCAGGAAGCAGGGGTAAATCATGCATTAATAAGCGTGCACGGAGTGCCCCAGAGGCGGTGTCCACACAGACACATTTTAAAACACCACCTGGGGTTCCCCTCCTTGCTCACACATATTTTTTTTTTTTTTTTTTTTTACTTGTGCACGGATTCACATTAATTGTAAAGCAGTTCAATAGCAGTTCACGGCAGAGTGCACTTTTCAAGGCCCGACCTGATAAGGGATAGTGTTAGTGTTTTGTAGGTCTTGTTTGGTTGAGAACAAATGTATATCTAATATCCCATTATTGGGTGTTTGGTAGTTTGAAGAATGAGAGAGAGAGAAAGTGCGTGTTTGTGTGTGTGTGTGTGTGTGTGTGTCTTTCATAGTCTAGTTGCACAGCTTCTTCCACCGTAGACGTGTGTACAAACAGGCAAGTATAAACACCTAACTTTATGAAGAGTTGTCTAGGGCATTAAGTTCCTCTTATTGTTTAAAAAAACAATGGCAGATAAAGTTGCCGATAAAGTTCTTCAAATAATGTACAGTAGCATGAATGTTGTAAATGATGATGGTAAATGAACTGATATAACACATATTTGCATCAATTTAATTGCATGCCGTTGTTGATCAAAATTTGCCTCACAGTTTGAGGCAAGACTCGTGAGATTTGATAGCCTTGGCAAATACAAATTCACTAGCTCAAAACACCCTTGCTCCCCATGGGAAGGGCATAGTTTGATTCATGAGGAATTCATTTGCACAGTAAAGGAGGTGGATTTTGCTTGCTATTTCAACTGTCATTTACTAGGGTTGTAGTCATCATTCAAGAGCATTGATATGGTGATGTGGTAATTTTTTTTTTACCAGATCTACTTTATGGGAAGATCTACTTTATGGGCATTCCGTTGTTGGTTAATACCCTTTAAGCTAGACTCAAAACAGAATTCAATTTCTCCAGGTGATAATTCCATACATGTAATAGACCTTCGAGGCTATTAACTTGCTTATCAGAAATGCATAACGAAACCTGCTGTTCATTTTCATAAAAGCTAAGCTGTTTTAGTTTGTGCTTTCTTTGGTTAGAGCCAAGAGTGGGTAAATGGTTCGACTGTTGGTTGTGGTGACTATAGTTATGGTGGCTATAATTACCAATAGAGCACTGATGTGGAACAGTTTTCATTGGGTTCAAGTTGACCACTTCCTAGCCAATCAGAAAACAGCAATTTTGAAATAGCATATTCAGTTGCCAAAGCAATTGTAATGAAGCCAGAGTGGACTTCCATGTTACATCACACAAATGTTTGTACAGTTCTTAGAAGGGATTGTGCTTCCAAGTCCCGTGCATCTGCTTTGTGCAGTGTTTGCTGGCTGTAGCTACACTTAATCTTGGTTTATGAAGTGATATCTTCGGGTTTCAACATGACCACATGGGTATTTATCCTTTTCGGACATTTTTCTGTTGGGTCTTATGTAAAAGCTTACAGTATTAAAAGAGAAAGCCCTGTTCTTAATTTATGAACTGTCATCACCGTTGCCTGTTGTAGGGTGGTTTTTGTGTTCTGGGTCTATGTGTGTGTGTGTGTGTGTGTGAGTCGGACTGGAGTGTAGGGAACTGGGGAGAGGACCTCCTGTAGGAACAGGGGCTTTGCCAACGTTACGCGCTTTAATCAGAGGATGTGTGTGTGTGTGTGTGTGAGTGTGTATGTGTGTGTGTGTGTGTATATGTGTGTGTGTGTGTGTGTGTGTGTGTGTGTGTGTGGGGGGGGGGGATTTCTCTCTTCTTTGCCAAGTTAGCATGTAATCGCTTGATGACCATCCCACAGTGCAGCCAGGAGGAAGAGAGCGTTGGCAGCCACTGCTCTTGGCTTGGAACAGGCAGGGACAGGAAAAGCCTGGGGTACCGGTGGTGTGAGAGCATATGACTATCAGGATTTTTGTCTCTTGCGCCACTCAATAAAATGGACTATGAGAACCAAGTAGAACCCATACCACAACAGAATGCAAAGACACTTTTTACTATTATACCATGATATCTATGCAGATGTACAGCATATTGTATTAGTCTATTATTCATAGTCTCACAGGGGGTGGGGGGTTATGATAATTCTAAGAGCCTGGCACTGATTTAAGGGGGCCTAAAATGGCCACCCAGTGTGGAGAATGAGGCAGCAGCCTGGCCCTGGTACTGCAAGTGTGTCATCCAGATTGAGCTGAGAGAGATGGGGGACATAGGCAGGCCTTTAGGTGATGCAGATAGATAGGCATTGATAGGGGGCCATACTGTAGGTGATTTAAATAAATAGATATTCTGTGATAAGGGGCCTAAAATGTCTACTGCCCCTGACTCTAGGTATTTGACTACTACATTTATGGCACTGTGTGAACATTTTTGGATTTGTTCATTCGTTCAGTAAAATAGTTCATAAGATAGATTGTGCATGTTTTGGACTGTGATGTCAAGAAATCAGTTTTGTCTATACTTCTCCATAAAAGGTGGTGTCTAGAGATTGGATACATGTTTTAGATTTGGAGGTCTGGTGATCTAGAGGAGCTAGGTCAGTTTCATCATGTGGTATTTTGTTTACCAAATAGACATTAGGCTGAGGTGGGCTTTGAATGCAGCGATAGGGAGTCATTCGTGTCTTTCATGTTGTACTCACTTTATTTAATATTGCACATTCACAACTTTAAATTACTTAGATGTTTGTCACCAATAAGATAAAATGTCAAGCAAATCTCTCCAATAAGACCTCTATTGCCTAATAAGAAACACCACTTAACATTGTACAATGACCATACTGTAAAAGTGTATTGATACTGTGCTATTTGTGTAGCTTATGGAAGTGTGTTTAACTGTCTTCTCAATTAGGGCCTGTATCACTAAAATGACGTAACCCCACTAAAATATCCCCACTACACTGTCAAAAAGCATACAAGTTTACTTAATGCAGAGCAGGGGAGTCTATTACAAGTAGCGTTTTGGTGGAGCTTGTAAAGCGGTGTGTGCTTAAACAACCCGCTTCACCCGTAGCATCTGCACCTGGAAAGGATCCAATAGGATGGTTCAGATCATGGTGAGGTTGAAGACATCTGCAGCAGCGGAAACAAAGAGGGTCAGTTTCCGTGAGTGAGAAAGACGATGAGAAGGAGGAGGAAGGGATGGAGAGGAGGGAGGGAGGGAGGGAGAGATGGGGAGAGTGGAGGAATGAAAGAAAGATGGAAATAAAGGAGCTGAAGGACAGGGGTTGTCAGTGGCTTTTGTTGTGGGCGCTGAGCCATGGACACGGATGGACAGACTGGCCGACCTGACCTTAAACTCACCACACTTTGGATGCCTTTTGTCTCTGCCTCGCATCCCCTCAACCCCCTCCACACACACACACACACACACACACACACACACACAGCACATCCTCCTCCTGCTCTTCGTCTCTCACCTCCCATAAAGCCGAGTGGCCCAGAAAAGAAGATGTATGGTAATGCGCTCTCCAGTCATACGGGAGCTGACTGCCTGCCTGCCTGCGCTGCAAAACAAAACACTTTGTAAAAGGGCCCGTGGAGGGAGAGGTAAGGAGATACATCAATCAATTAACAATTACCCCGGCCGCTAATCAGCTGTCCACGCTGCCCGGCCACTGCAGCCCTTTGTACCACGCTTGGCAGCATCAATTAAATTCTTAAGGTTAGTCTATTGAATTTCCCAATTGTGTAAGTGTGTGTGTGCGTGTGCGTGTGTGTGTGTGTGTGTGTGTGTGTGTGTGTGTGTGTTTGTGGAACGAAAGGCGGTGCTTAGGAATGAACTGTAACCAAGGCTTAATCGCAGGCCAATTGTCTCGGGGCTCTTGCTGCATCTCACCTCAGTCAGCCATGTCATTGTGCGCGCTGAAAGGAGCCCCTTTCGCGGCTGGATGTCTGAAGAGTGAAGACTGTTACCACCAGCACGGAGGATAAGGCAGCGGCCTGGCCGGGCCACCTTACACTCTTCTCACTTGGCCCCGGCACTAGCAGTGGGAGTGGTACTGCAAGTGTGTCCTCCAGATTGAGCTAAGAGAGGTGGGGGATGTAGGCAGGCCTTTAGGTGATGCAGACAGTTGCATGGTGGACATGTACCGTAGCAGCGCGGTTATTGGTTTTGTCTTTTTTAGACTTGGTCGTTCAGTAAACTTTATTTATTGATGACACTCACTTGACCACACTTGGCATGTGGTTTCTAGGGTTTTATATTGCTCACCTAATCCAAAACAGAGAAACACACACACACACACACACACACAGAAATACAGAGACACATAAAATAAAAAGTGCATATACCTGTATTACTGTAGCCTACAGTATACACACACATACTCCCACACCCATACACACACATAACTACAGGCACCTGTATACATAAAACAAAAAGTGCACATATTAAAAGCATGTAGTCTGTGCACTCATACACACACACACACACACAACTGCATATTTATATGTATGTGTGTGTAGGAAGACACACACCCACGCACACACACACCCTGATACATACACGGAGTGTGGGGAGAGACAATGCTGGCGAGAAATGGTAATGTGCACTATAATTACGGGGAGCCTGATCAATATGGGGAAATCAGAATGTGCTCGGCGGTGGTGGTGGTGGTGTTGGCGGTTTGCTGTGGTGTTTTACGGAGGCCTCCTGTGGAAGAGGCTATTTGTAATTTAAAACCAGAAGGAAGGCATGTGAATTTGATAAGGTGCCGGGGCTGGCCGCGGAGGGACGGGCCAGACTGCTGACTCTCAGCCTATTTCCTGAGATGAAACTTTAACAGGCTGACCCTGAGACCTCACTGCCTGCTCTCCATAGACCCCCTCTTCCCCAGCCACTTATCTGTGTGATTGCTTTGGACATTGATCTTATTAAATCATCATGAATCATCAATTAAGATGCGACAAAAAAATAGTTGAGGGCCAGCTCAGTGGGGATTTGCGGACAGGTTTGACTTTGAGGAAGGAAATTCTTTTTCTTTTTCTTCTTTTCCTTCTTTTTCTCCTCCTCTTTCTTTTTCATTGGCTTCTTCTTCCTCCTCCTCATCATCTTTTTCTTCTTCCTGCTTTTGCCCTCCTTCCTTTTTTCCCTTGTTCCAAGGAAAGACAGAGGAGAATGTTCCGGAACACGGAGATGCAAATGCTGTGACCCTTAAAAGGCCATTCAGACCTAGAACAAAAATATAACTGTAACCATGAAGATATTTGCATCCATGCTGGCCAATGACAGCTAAATTCTCTCCTCATATCAGTGAATGTTGGCTGACGTCTAAATAGCTGCCAGCTTTTTTTTATCGACCTCAATAATCAGTCTGATATTGATATCCCAATTATATTGTTATATATGCGGTCAATGTTGTGCAGTAGTTTGCATCATTGATGTCCTCATAAATAAACTAGTACAATACACATTTGCCGTTGCAGTTTCTAATCTTTATAGGGAGTGCACAGGATGTAATGGAGACAAAATCTCAGCTGTAAGGCCTACAATTCTTGACTCATGGTTTTTGACTCACTCCATTGTTTCCTGTTGTTGTGAAGCATCTCTAAACAAATTGCGTTGCTGAGATACACTTCCTGCATGTCAAAGGTCAGTAATGACTCAGACAGTGGCCGAGCTACAGTCTATGACTGTGTGTGTGTGTGTGTGTGTGTGTGTGTGTGTGTGATGTGCCCCAATCTCCTTGCGCTCGTCTCGGGATCTCTGCTAATCAGGGGTGATTGCCGGACCTCACGGGCCAGCTCCTCCGCTTCACCTGATACCTGAGCGAGCCTGTCTGTTAGCTTTTAGCTGATTCCACTCCACGGCCAGCGGAGTGGAGGATGACTGGAGGGTGTAGCTCATCTCTGAGACACTCGGAAACTCATTTATTCCTGTAGCCTCTTGTTGTGTCATTTTTTGTTTGTCAGAGATAGAGAGAAAGATGATGTATCTCAAATGTCAGTTGGGCCTGGACAGCAAGGGAAGAGGGACATTCTGCGCCGTTGGAGAACCAAACCTTTGGCTGAAACATGAGCACTCGAAACACACAGGACAACAACAAACACCAAAGAGAGAGAGAGAGAGAGACTACATACACAAGAGGAGTAAACACACACACAAACAAACAAACACACCCACACCCCCACACAAGGTGCTTATTTCCTATTCCTCCTGCTAGATCTGTCCACGCCACTCCTTTTTTCTATCAGTTGCTGTCTTAGCGTTTGGCGGAGCGTGAAGGGGCAGATTTTCCGGTAGCGCAAGCCTGAGATGGGCTCCCTCGTTGGGGGTGCGCGCCTCTCCCAGGTCCCCCACTGCGCTCCCTACTGGCACTGCATCGAGCTGAGGCACTGCAGCCGCAGGACATGTGGGGGAATGGAGAGATGGGGTGGGTGGGCAGAGAGAGAGAGAGAGAGAGAGAGAGATAGAGAGAGAGAATGCAGGGACTGGGAGAGGAGAGACAGAAGAGAAGGCAGAGGGAGGAAGAAAGAGAAAGACATGAAGGAGAGAGAGAGGAAGAGCAAGTGACAGAGAGAAAGACATGAAAGAAAGAGATTGAGAGAGGGAGATGAAGGAGAGAGAGAAGAATATAGAGGAAGAGCAAGAGACACAGAGAGGTTGAAAAAAGGAGGAAGAGAGAGAGAGATGAAGCAGAGAAACAGAGGGAGAGACAGAGAAAGAGAAAAAAGAGAGATTGCTCGCAGCTCATTTTTCCGCACATGAAGCCATCTGCACAGCGCCCAGGGTGGGACAACACCACTGCTCTCTTTCAAAATGACAAAAAAGAGAGGGAGAGAGAGGGAGGGAGTGAGAAAAAAGAGAAGGAAACACCAAAGCCAGCCCCAGCGCCACAGGACGCCAAATGAGATCCCATGAATCCCAGTAAGGCTATTATTCTCCCCGAAAGACTCTAAGGGGCCATTCTCCCTTCTCCTGATGGAGGCTTGCTGATTTGCTTCTCTGTTCCATCATGACTTAAGTTCACTCTAATGTGATGTGTTCCAAAAAAAAAAAACTGAGTGAGTTTCACATTTTTAGACATTTGGTCGGCTCATATATATATTTATATATATTTATAGTTTGATTTTTCTTTCTCTTTTTCTGTATGACAGAGTTTGTTCCATCAGTCCTAAGCACCATGGGGTAGAGAGAGGGAGAGGCAGTGACTGTGCGACCACAAAATGGTATTTGCAGCTAAGCATCTTGTGATAATGTAATATTTACTGTTGGCACCTCAGGCAACAAGTCACGCTTCACTGTCCCCCTCCATCCAGCACTTTGGATGGAGAAGCACATCTGTCGCTAACCCTCCCAAGCCCGTCCCCAACCCAACTCAATCTCCTCCAACCCCAAACCCTCAACTTCTCCCTCTCTTTGACTCTCTTCTCTCTCTCCCCCTGTTCCCAAAAACACCAGGGGAAGTGCGGGCGTACCCTAGCGAACACCAAAGTCTGAAACAACGTGCTCCTACGAGCCGGTTGCCATGCAAGGGATGCAGGGCTCGGCCTTAAGCTTAAATTGATCATTGCGGAGGCCAATAATTCATGGTGATGGAGTTGACGTGGGTCTGTGCATGGAAAGTGTGGGCTGGAGAAAGGGAGACAGTGTTACCTGCATACTAATCGACCACGCCGGCCAATGGCAGCCCGGCGATGGAGGTCAGGTGACGTGGTGTTTATCCCTCTGATAAATGGCAGGTCAAACAGGGTGGTGCATTCTGCCACATCCCTCAGAGACATGTCAGCCCCCCCGTCACCACCCCCCATCTTCTGCTCGCTCTCCCGCTCTCCTCTGTTGTTTCTCTCCCGGTCCGTCCTAACCCAGACCACATCCAGGCTTCTCCTCCCGTCCAATGACAGCCAGGGCTTGCTGCACGGTCAGCAAAGTCAAGATGCTGACTACTGCCGCTGCTTCCCCAACTTTGAACACAATTATCTTTGTAATTGCATTTGTCTAAGACAGGCACGGGAATGATTACCCAAGCCGTTCCAGGATTCACAGCTCACGGGGATAGATTGAGAACATGTGAAAGAAATAAAGAATGGGAAAATGAGAGAATGACCGTTATGTCCCGTCCTTAAAAAAAATTTAATAACAGGCACACACACACAAAAACAAACAGAACGCTTACCAATAATTATTCTGAAATGATTGTGAAAAAAATAAAAACAAAACAAATTAGTTATATGTAAATTCAGTCAATCCTAAAACAGTAATGGCAGCCGTAACAAAATTGCCTATTTAATTACTTATTTTCGAGCCTAGTTACCAGTAGTAATATTAGCAAAAAACTGAAATGCTGGCATTAGTATCACACATGCACAGATGATGCTTCCTTATCCCCTGTACAGATACAAATATCAGTGTCTGCATAGAAAGGAAACAGCATTTGATTTCTACACCTTTATAATGCTTTCATTTGGGGCATTTCAATTGAATTAATATCCTGCAACAGTGGGCTGAAGATGTAGCAAAACCTTGTAAGCGCTCACGAGGACAGACAGAATCTGCATTCCTTGCTTGTCCTCCTCTCCACTGTCACAATGCACACAAAACACTTCACCCTACTCCGTACCAATACCCAATTCTGCCTCGCGAACCCTGTCTTCTAGGCCTCTTCCGTTTGACATTGACTTTGAAGAAAAGACCAGTATTTCTCTGTGTTTAATTGAAATGCAAACTACATTTGTGGTCGGGACTACAGAATTGGCAATATTCTTTTTGCCCGGCGTGATAAAGGCTTTGTGCTATTTCTGTGGCTATCGACTTGGTCATGTGTGTAATTGCCTGATGCAGTCCCAGCTCCTCCAATGCACCAATGTAAATATTAAAGAGGGGCCAGGCTTAATAAAACGCTGATCAAACAGTGCAGCTCTGATTTCTCGCCGCTTGTCCGACCGCAGTGCACCTGGGAGGCCGCGCGGGGGAGGGATAGATGCCGCAAAGAGATGGGACTGACTTCTTTACACACACACAAAAACACACACACACACACCCTTGCACATACTGGTCCAAATATAGAGATGTCTGTTAGGACAAATGAAAGAGATGGAGAGAGGAGGGAAGGAAAGAGGGAGAGGGGCAGAGAAGGAAAAAGAGAGGGATAGATAGAAAGGGAGGGAGGGAGAGAGAGAGGGAGAGAGAGGGAGAAGGGATAAAGGTGAAACCTATAGATCAGACAGACTTCTTAATAGTATTGATCTTCTTCAAGGCCACGGTAGAGATGAAGGCCACCTTGCACAGATGTTACGCTGTCACCTTGACCTTGAGCTAACACTCCCCCGATGACCCCTGACCCAGCTGACCCGGCGGTCTCGCGGCGCTGGCAAATGTGCCGGGATGGGAGTGTTTACCCACTGCCTCCGCACCCTCCAAATGAGAATTGACTTTTCTTTCCCCCCCCTCCCCCCCCCCTTCTCCACCCTCTGCTTGGATGCTGGAAATGTGGGTTAAAGTATGTCAATAATGTTTCACAAGAACAATTTCTCCCAAGAATTCCACCGCGCTGGAATGTTTTGACATTTACCCGCTGGATGGGAGAGGGGCAGAACGTTAGCGCGCTCGCTCGCTTGCTCACTCGCTGCAGCAGCAGCAGCCACTTGAAGGGAGTTGTTGGTCGCTAACCGCTCGACGCTATCGATTGGGCTCTTAAATTGCATGCACACACACTCGGCAGAGCATTGAGATTCAGGGGCAGGGCGACGGGAGCGCCTGTGGTGTGATAGCCGCTGTAATGGTAATTGCTTTCGATCCTCCAATCCTCAGACATGATTTACTTGGCCCGACTGATGAATGGTTGACATAAAATATTTTGGAAAGAAAAATGTATCACAATTTTAAAACTTTCTCTTTTTTTTTCTCCCCCCCTTTGGCATCGTATAAACGGGGGGCGTCAGCCAGAGAGGGAGTCCTGGTGGCCTGTGCCAAGCTGATGACTTCATTAATATTGCAAACTAGAAAAGCTGTTGTTAAACATGATAGTTGATCATTTGGGAAAGGGACGCTAGGCTATCTCTCTGTGCAGTTTATCACGTTAGTTGTGAGTTGTGAGTGGGGGGGGGGGGGCGTCTCAATAGGCTTTGGAGGAGCGGGGAAGGATGCCTCTTTCAGGGGAGGATGCGGTAATTACTCCAGATGGATCACACAAGGGAAAGCTTGTCCCTCACCAAACCAGCCAGCCGCCATCAATCCTAGCCGAGCAATCGCAGCCGTCCCGCCAGCGGCAGGCAAGCCCATTAGTCACGAGTGTGTACAGGACAGATTTAGCCTCCTAATAAACTGACACCTCTTTCCTCCTGACGCTGACGGATGCTTTTTGGGTCCGTCAGAGGGCCAAGCAGTTTGGCTCCACTTTTTTAGTAGATTGATAGCAGCTCTGTATATATAAAAAAATAAGTATAAATACTTAAATGATATGACTCCAATCAATGTTATGTACATCGATTCAGAATGGGCAATATCACAAAGAGGTGACACAGTGTATGTGTTTTTTCCCCTGCAAGGTGATCTGTGTCTTAGGCTGTCACAGTTTATTGTACAGTAAGTATCCCTGTTTGGTTTACACTGTTCAATGGGCCCATATGAGTGTGCTAAGCAGTTGTTTGAAGATTTGAACACATGAAAACAATCCCTGTGTAAACATTAGCACAGTATTTAATTCACCAGGTGCTGGTGCATAATATATATGTTTTGTTTAAGTTTATCTATATGTTTACTGGTTCTTTGTAGATATTTCAAGCCGTCCCATGGCAAATTCTTGTAAAAGAATTTGATAAAACTTAAAATAATTCTAACAGGCCTCTAAACCCAATCAATATCTAAGGTACAGTAATAATAATAGTAGGCTTGTGATGGCACAAACACTACTAGTATTGATGCTACGAACAATGAAGAGTATGTTGCTCGAAGAATAGCACATAAAAGTCCTATTAGTGTGGTGATCAGGTGGGTGAGCAGAGCAGGAGAATGAAATGGTGGTGTGTGGTGGTTAATAGGGTATGGTTTATTGCACTGTATGTTGAGTAAAGGACCGTACATTGGACTTTCTGTTTTAAAATAATTTTTTAATTATCATTATTAAAATAATCAAAATCATTATTAAAGAGCTTTGTTTTTCATTACTGTGCAACACACCTATGTGTTTGTGCCAGTATCGGCTGGGAGCACTTTACTGGTGCTGTAGTTCATTAGTGGAGATCTGAATCAGTGTTGTCTTCTGTGGAAACTGCCAATGCTAATCAAGTTTACTTGTGTTTACTTGAACAGGAAAACACCTCGGGCCGCCATCAATTCCACACTACCTATTGTCCTACCAATGACCTAAACACTACATCCAAATTTATGTCACCGGTCTAGGTAATGAACCTATATAAGCGATTGGTAAAGTTCACAATTTTCTTTTTTGGGGTATTCTAGACAGAGTGGAGAGCCAATTATTATCTTTGCAAAGAGTTTCAGGGGGATGTTTGTTAAAACGTGGTACCCTTGTGGCACCATTTTCCCACACACAGTGCATAGGCTTTTTTTGGAGCAGGACAAATTTCCACTTTTGCTTAAGCTGGAAATACCTGAACATTTTCTATGGAGTTACCAAAATATGCCGGAGCCCCTCTCTCTTTGTTAGCAGTGGATGTGGATATAAACAATATAAAACACTGAAGGGCTTTCACACAATGTTTTGTTGAAGAGTTGAATTGTTCACATTCTTATAGTTTAGTGTCTGCAAACCTTTGCCATTCCAAAACCGTGACTATAGCCACACAGAGTTGTTAATTGCATCTCACAAAGAAACAAACCCTCCAAAGTGATTGCTTTGATGCTCTGTTCATGTAAAAACACTAAACAAATTCTATCACTTTAAGTGGCCAAAAATTCACTTTCTATTGAAAAATCCTTCAAACCCGCCCCACGAGCTATCGTGAAAAACGCACTTAATGTTGACCTGGCATGAGATTGGGGATTGCAATCAGTCATCCAGACTCCTAGTGTTTGTTTGAACTGGCATGAGTGCCAAATTGACATACTGGCTGGCCTCCAGTAATTTCCCCCTCAGTGTTGTCACTGAAAGTTATGGAGCGGTGCTGTTGCGCTCAACACAGCTCATCTTCACACAATTCCTCAAATGACGTGAAATATGAGAACCTAATGGACTTCCCATTTAGCCACCCATGTAAGAGGTTTTCGAGACAGGTCTAACTGCCAGAGGTTTGATGGTGCCTTGATTAACAAGTATAATTTTTAAAATTAATATTTATAACTGTTTATAAATCCTTGTGACTCTACTCATAAGCCATTACAATGATTCAGCCTTTTTGAAAGTAGAATGTAACGAGACAACACTGCCTTCATGTTTTCTCTCATTCTAGTAAGCCATTATGGCCACCGTTCTGTATAAGTGGGCTACTGTATCTTGTATAAACCACACAGATTTTACAGTAGGTGAGCCGTCATGCATAAATGAGCTTATGTTTAAATACAGGCTAAAAGCCACCGTGTGTAGCCAACACACAAAGGGTTTGTCTGGCCTTCCCACGTATAATGAACAAGCATTCACAGCACTTAGAAGCACAAGTGACAAGAGGCAGAGTTACAGCTTTCTTTGATGTTAATTAAAAAATTATGGTTTTAAAAAAGAAATCATTTACTTGCTTGCATTATAACATACAGATCGGAAAGTCAACATTTTTTGGGGTCAGGCTCAATTTCACAGGGTTGGTTGGGTTTTAGGAAACACAAATAATGTTGAGCATGGTCTTACAAGACACCATGGACGACAGCAAGTCCCCTCCTCATTAGCCGATATGTGCAAAGCCGAATCTAAAAGCATGACAATTTAGCAGCAAAAGTAAACATGGCAGATTGCTTGGCAGGGACGGCATGTGTATTAGCAAGGGGTCTGGAGAGCACGGAAAGGCATTGAAATATTTATGGGAGTTTGATTTGGATCTGTCCCTGCGGATCAGGCATTGAAGACACGCAATCCGTGGATAGCCAAAGGCAAAGTGGAGAGGAGGTCAAGCCTGCAGGTTTTTCTTTACATGAAAACAGCAAGTCCAAGGAGAAGGAGGGGGAGGTGGGGTGTGTGTGTGTAAATATGTGTGTGTGTGTGTGTGTGTGAAGAGAGTGCATGAGGAAATACTGTACATGCTTTGCACCTGGGAGTAGGGGATTTGACTTGAGAATATTCTAGATACCAGAATCCCCCACCTCCCCACCCCTCACCACCACCCATCATTCTGATTTCTATTTTTTGTCACAGTTGTTGTTTTTGTTGTTGTTGTTTTTTCTCTCTCCTCCTCTCTCATATTCCTGGGATCAAAAATCCATTTAGGATCATCCATTCAATATTACATCTGGCAGGCACTTGTAGACACAACAAAGTCAATTTGCTGCCGTGATTGTGAAATCTTTCATTGCAGCATCTATGGCTAACATCAAAGCATGGCTGCTTTATTTTTTAACACTTGAGCTCTGAGGTTTGTCTTGTCAGGATTGACAATTGATATGATGTACATTTCCACCACGGTAATAACTTGCATGTTCTTTCGCAAAGCTGTTTGAAACGTCTGAAAGACATGGAAAAAAGATTGAGAAGGATGTGTGTGTGTGTGTGTGTGTGTGTGTGTGTGTGTGTTTGTGTGTGTGTTTTGAAAGGTCTTATTAAAGGTATTATTAAAATTGATTAACAAAATATTGAATTTTAAATGCAGCAACCTAGTTTTCCTCACTAACAAGTGAATGCTCAAGATCAAGATGTTCTGCAGCTATTGTTACACACATACTCACCCAACACAGGTTGTGTGTTCTAACCATAAGAGTGTGACGATGCAGCGAAGGCAACTGACCATCACTCAGGACCAGACACAATCGATAGGCCATCAGACAACAGGTCAAAGACCCTAGGATAAAGGTCAAAGAGCTGCTGTGCTTGGCAACAGTGGGCTCTAAGTGTTTGTGTCGGTGGGGGTAGGGCGTATTGATATAGATTGTAATGGGAGGTGTGGGGTGTGTGTGTGTGTGGGGGGTGGGGGGGGGGGGGGGGCAATCACAATGTTGCCTCTCAGTGATTGGATGCTGATTCAGAAAATTCACAAAGATGAATAAAGACGCGATGTGAATCATGCCATCAAGGGTTTAGCAGGTGAGTGCACTCTTGATGATGATCTACTTCTCCTCAGGTCAGATCTCTAACCTAATGAAAATGTCAATTCCTTCTGTAGCAGATGTAGCTGCTCTGTTAGGCTTCATTCGCCTGCAGTCTTTTCCATTTGCTTGACTCGGTGGCACACTAATTACGGGATAACTTTTATTCTTTGATATCTAGACATGTATGTCAAACCTGTTCAAACCTGACTCTCTTCATGAAAGGCATCTGCCATTCTTGATCTATTGTGTACTTTAAGGAGTTTTATTTTTTGTTAAAATTAATGAATAAATAACATTTGTGGGTCTTGTGGATTTCTCTGGATAAAGGGTTTGCTTATTGTAGTGGCCTGGTGTGAACCTCTGCTTTGATGCTGCCACAAAATGGAGATGCTAAACTTGTATTTGCTAAAACTGTATAATGCAGCAGAACCCATTGCATTTTGAATGAGTAGATTATTACAGCATTTTTATGGCTTAACGCCAACATTACACCTGTCAAACATATTCACAATTGGTTGATGACAATTAGTCAAATACCTAATTTATTATATAAATTATCCAAGGATGTAATTCAATTAAATTAATTTTATTTTACATTGATGTAAAATTGTTATTCACTCCTGTGGTGTTTTCAAACATCCAGTGGGCCGTTTACAGATTAGTTGGCACCAAAAGTCATTAAGCTTGAGCATGAGTTTCATTTGACAATGTTTCCTGTTTTTGAAGAATCAAAGTTCTTTCTTTTTTTCTTCTATCCAGGAATGCTGAAGACGTTGATGACAGGATCGGTTCCCAGGGTGCACACCACGTTACCTTTCTGAGTGTTATGAGCTTGAGCTACAGTATGGTGCTCAGGTCTCTAAGCTTGGCATTAGGCTAATGCTCCCAGAGATGGGAGAAAGAGAGAGAGAGAGAGAGAGAGAGAGAGAGAGAACTCCATCAGGTGCCAAGGCAGCGTAGCCTGTTATGGGACATTAGAAGCCAAAAAAAAAAAATGTTTCGTTTTTTTTTTTTTAACCTTCCTGCTGCCACCGGTAGCCTGGCAGCGCAGAGCGTGTGCCTTGCTGCGAAGAGTTTGGTGCCAGGTGTCATGGAGCAGATGTGTCTGCAAGCGGCACGGCGTGGCACAGCGCGGAGGTGGCAGATCCTCCTTGAAAGTGACGCTAGACGCGGGAGATCTACAACCCCTCCCGACCCATTACTCTGCTATGATGCCTTGTTCCTAGCTTAGGAGGGGCATTCCATCATCAGACTCACGTCAGGATGGAACATGCACCCCTCCCACCCCACCTTCATCCGACAACCCCTACCATTTCTACTCTAACATCCACCCTCACCCCCTCTCTCTCTCACACACACTCACACTCTGTATTCTGCCACTCCCAGCCACACACACACATACACCCCTTACTCTTGAGCGTCACAGTGAAATATGTGCAGCTTCCCATTTAAATTAGCAGGCCTTGAAGCATGAAGAACACCACAGGTACTCACGCTAATGTGGGGACAGGCAGGCGGGCGGGCAGGCTAGAGCAGCAGCCCTGGCCTCTGCGAGGGCTGGGCTCCGACTGAACCGACCCACGGCCACTGGGCTGTGACATATTAAAAAGCAGAAGAAATATATTACCTTGCCCGTGATGAGTTATGAGTTATGTTCCCAGTGCAATGATGCTCATTGTGAGAGCATTTCATGGTCTTTTTGTGGGTGGGTGCCTGTGCCTGCATGTCTGTGTGTAGGTGTGTGGAGCTGGGTCTTATGCAGAAGCTCTTTGAAAAGCCACTTACTAATTCAAGACCAAAACTTGGAATGATTTCAGGGCATGGAAATCAAAAGGAGCTGCTTCTCTGTTTGAAGGAACAAGATGGTTTGATTGGGACATCATATTTTGTTTTGAGCGACTGAACTTGAAAAAAGATTTACAAAAGCAATCAAAGATTATTTAATACAGATCATCAACAAGAGGTTATTCCACAACAACAATCAGCTGCAGCAGTTTTATCAGCAAGACATCAATAGCAAGCCAACAAAGCATTGAAAACGACCTTTTAAAAGGCATTTTACTGTTCATTATTTCGTTAGGTATTCTAACAGGCGTGACTGTTATATAGCTGCAAATGTGTGCCCCCACCACCGAGAGAGTGTAACATTTTGTAAATCAACAGCAAGCTTCTCATTAGATGGGAGGCAGCCCTGCAGTCTGTTCAGTTAGTTATGACTACGAGCCAGGTGCAGACAAATAAGTTCTAATACCGTGATTAAGTTACTCTGGTAAACAAAAGGGGGGAGAAAAATCCATAAGAGAGTAATGAGCTGAAGCCTTTTGCAAGAGAGTAAATATTGGCTCAGTTAATAAATCTAATCCAATGTCCAATTCAATAAGGAGTTGCACTGATATTCTATTCGTTCCCTTGAAGCTCCGTATAGTTCTTCACTGGTGAGAGTTGAATAAATATCAGGAAATGGCTTCTGTCAAACAAGAACATTGAATTATTATTACACATTTTACAAAAAGATTTTTTTTTTTATTTCAGCACAGAACTCAAATCTGTCCTATTTAATTTTAACAGCATTTGACTCTTTTTATCTCTGAAAAATACTTTAACAAGACTGGGAAACGATGTAATAGCAAACACATCAAATATGATTTTATGCTGTGCTGTATGCATTGTTATGTATGTAAAGTGTGTTGAATTGCGGCATATTACACACAGCTGTATAGGACTACACCGACATGTTTCAACACGTTTTCTGTAAAAGTGACAAAAATGTGTATTTTGCACCCAATTCTAAACATATTTTATCAGTGCAGAACTGAACAAAAAAACACTAACACTAACTATACTGTAGGTCATGATGCCATTCTAGAGTCTTACCTTAAAGGTACATTATGTAAGATTTTAAGTGTTTTAGTACCTCAAGTCAATGTCTTCATTCATAAAGAGATCCTCTTTGGTGTAAAATAACCTATGCCAATGATCTGACTTGTCCTACTGGGCGAAGAATCACGTCTCTGCATTTACATAGAAAGGGACGCTCACAGGAAGGCTTCCATGTCTTTCCAGTGTATAGAAAAATATGAACTGCCGAGAGGGACATAAAACACTACCTGTTAATACCACTAGAGAAAAAACGCGTTTTTGCATTTCACATTACACAAAGAAGCAGCATGAAGACGGTCACACTTCACCTACAGACAAGCACTGCACTTTTGGCCATCATGCAAGACCACACATATGCTGGTGCAAAGGAGAGCGGATCCTCATCATCTAAAAAGCGTAAAAGAGAAGCAAAAAGAGAACGGGACCGGCGAAGTAACAAAACAAGAATTAACATAGGGGCCGTGTTTCCCAGGTGGAAAGCGCTAATGGCAGAGAAAGTTTTCAAAAGGAACATGAGCATGCCTGCTTTCTTCTTAACAGCTAAGTCATGTTACAGGTTAAATTGAAATGTCTCATTGTTTGACTGTGAAACTCATAACGTTGGCGGTAACGGTACTGTATAGTTAAAAGCAAACTCGTTGCTGGCTGGTTGCATTTGATTAAATGCTAACCTAAGCTAATTTTCATGCCGTTGCCTAGCACCACCATCAGTGTTATCTTTGACAACATTCCACTTAATTATGGTCTCCTTGAAGGGGTATTGTCAGAGACGGTTTAGTCAGTATCTTTGGTATTATTATTTTATATCCCTGGGGAGACATAATTTACGCCATTCAATCAAGATTGCTCCTAAATGCAAATGTATTGGGGGAGATGGATTGGGTGAAGTATATACAGTGCAAAGATCGACGTAGTAACCGTTTTAGAAAAGCAATAAGCCACTCGAGTCCGTGGTAGAAGACATCTTGAATGAATCTCGACCCATTCAACTTACCATAGTTCTAGCCATGTTGCAACGCACATTTGAAAACGCATGGCGCTACAGAGTGCATGCAAAATTTAACCACTAGATGGGAGTAAAAACTACATATTGTCCGTTTAAACATGAAAGAGTATTTTTGTAAGGTCAAGTGAGACTGTGTGTCAACTGCTTTGGTAAACTGCTTCAACAAGGTGGATTGTTTGGCTGAGGGAATAAACTTAGTTCTTATCATATTGTTACAGGTGTTTGGTTTGTCCCTGAGTAAAAAAAAAACATGTCCAAAAATAAACTCCAATTACTCTTATGTGCCGCACGCTACACTATAAACATCGTAAGCCACCATACACACACAGACTAGGAAAACACACCATTAAAGGGATTATCCGGAGTGAATCAACCCGTAGCTCTGTTGACTGAGGCTGTCAAATGGTGTCTATAGGTATCAGAATGACAGCAGTAGGTACAACGTAGACCGAATTCACGAACTGGCCGCTAATGCTAAGCACATTGGGCATATGAAAACGAAACTGACATGCCCTAATCAGTTAGCGCTGGCTGCCGTTTCGTTACTCGGTCTACCGTGCATGAAAATCTGTCGTTCTTATACCTATGGATAGCACTTAGCAACGTGAATCAACAGAGCTACGTGTTGTTTCACTCCGGATAATTCCTTTAACTCTGAGTACTGACTCACACTTAGAAACTATAAGAATCATATAATCAATAGACTTTAATGAACTTCATGGTGTTTTTACAGTGCGTTTTGCAGATGAAACTGAAAAAATATCATCTCAGACCGAGTTCCTGTTTAATTAGCTGCAGGAGGAAGAGACAAAGATGAAGAAGTGACAGGGAAAATAGGCAGTAGGCCGGTACTGTATGAGGCCTCCAAGACTCCACTGGGTAATCTTGATTTCCAGACTGTTGAACTACATCTCAGAGTCTTGTCAATCTGTTTGACATTTATCACCAAACTCAGGCTCAGTCGGGAACAGTGTGTCATCTTCAGCCAGGCACATTGTCTGTACAGCATTCATTGTGTTTCTGAAACTCTTATGGCAGCATTATAACCCCACTTGGCAATCAAAGTCTAATAATTATGAATCACTCCCTCCAACAGTTGCTTTGTAATGTCACTTCACAGTTGAAGGAGAAGTCGGATGTGAATCAGTGAACAGCTCTTTTGTTCAAGGTCACTGAACACTGTCTGCAGGAAAAAGAACCCAGGTAAGTTTGATGCAAGACAGAATAACAAACCTAGAACCAAATGTATTGAGTAGCGCATAGCGGAAAAAAAAATGAAAATAAGTTACTGTGACTCATTAATGTTCGTTGCCAGATCAATTTTTATAACAGGCAGCAAACTGCAATGTGTGCCTTAACTTAGTTATTCCAAAAATAATTAAATTCTGAATAATGAAATACTAAACTCTGTGTGTTTGGTAATGTTTACATTGTTTGAATGACGTTTTTGTCCAACAAGGCCTTTGTGATCTGAGGATCAAACAAAACATACCAGATGTGTAGCTCTGTTCTTTTTCCTGGAGAAGCTGGCGGGCAGGTTTTTTTTTCCAGTTTTCGGAGCGTGGGGTGTCATTTTTTTCATGGTGACCCTGAAGGTTGAGATTGGTTGGATCAGGATATTATTTGGAATTATAACATCACTGCCTGTATCTGTAAAGTCAAGCTGTGCCCCTGTACAGTCTTATTGTGCAGCCTGTGTGGTGTTGAGACCTGAGGAAGTTTTAATGCATAATGGACCTCCCTCTAAATTGGGCAGGGGGAAATTGCAGTGTCATGTGATCCCCCGTACAGGTGCAGCAAGTGAGGCCCCTGTGGCAATCTAGTAAGCACAAGCAGATGTGCCAGTGATCACTGCAAGGGCCGCAGGCCTTAAGATAAGGCCTTGTGCAGATGGTCTTTCTTTCTTTCTCTCTCTTTTTCTCTCTCTCTTTCTTGCCCTCCCTCTCTGTCTCCCTCTCTCTCCCTCTCTCTCTGTTCAGATATTGTAGTAATTGTTGAAGGCTGCAGAGCAGTCACAATGTCTTACTGTAATCAAAGAACCAACAAAAGACTTCTTTCATTTTCTGTCAGGTTTTTTTTCTTCTGTGTGTGTGTGTGTGTGTGTGTGTGTGTGTGGACATTATTACACGTTTCCATTTCAGTAACATGTCTAAGAGTCAAGGACTCGGGTGCCGTAATTTTGTATTGAAAAGGATGCTGATGATCAAAGTTGTGGGAGTCTTTTTGATTCCTCAGAATAGCCAGCCCTCTTTCTGTGTTGCTGTTTCAACATCTTAAAAAAAAAAGACAAAACAAGCCTCCAGCGCATTCGGCTAAAACATATTCCCACAGCACCTCTGAGTGAAGATTTTGCTCTGTCAGCTTGGAAAGGGTTTTTGTTTAAATGGGAAGCTGCAGACAGCACTGGCTTTTTATAGTCATGCTGACCTCTAACTTATCCAAGGCTGAAGAGACCGCTTTACATGCAAGGACTAAAGACAAGGCCATCAGTGCTTGGAAATTCACATGAAACTACTGTTTACTGTACAGAACAATTTGTCTGTCTAGAATCAAAAGCTCAGTAAGGACACAGTTAAGCACGTGGTAGAATCTCTTATGCCATAGTGAACTGAGTAACTGTCCAGTTGTCAGCCCAAAAGCGGATGGTTAGCTTAAGCTGTATGCAATCAAAAGTTTGAAACATCACTGTTGAGTTGCGTTATCGCACAGCTTTTGCTTCTTTTGCCTGTAGCTGGCCAACTTGCTTCCAGTGGACACTCGTGAGAAGCACCATCAGGTGTCTGGGTCTAGGACCGTCAGAGAACACCTGGCAAGCCCCTCTACACCATTACACATTTGATCAAAGGATTCTGCATGAAGAGAACCTTGGACACTAGAACGTCTCTTTATCCAGAACCATGCCACCGGCACCACCACCGCAACCATCATCATCCTCACCACCATCATCTGCTCTTTCTACTCTTATTCCTCTCGCTCTCTGTCTTTTCTTCATATTCTGGCTCTTGTCGAAGGTGCAAATCCATTGTTGGAATTATGGCGAGTGGTTCAATAATTCAGATTAGTGCTCATGTATATTAATGCGCTACATCTGTGCAAACAACGTGTCAAGCAGAGAGTTTATTGTAATTGCCTGAGCAAACAAAAATGGAAAGAAGCAATTTCCCGTCACAATGCGCTATGACAAGTAATGAGGCTGTTGGCATTCCTCTTGAGTCGCCAGTCTTCGCTTCAACCCCCTTTCATCTCTCGCCGTGCCGCTCCTGATGGATATTCCCTCTCCAGGAGACTAAAGGTGTTGGAGAGTGCAGCTGGCCACTAGGGGAAGGTTAGTGATTAAAGATAATCATCATTTTCTTTTTTTTTTTCCAGGACAGATTTTTTTTTTTTTTTTTTTAATAACCCTTTTTTCTTTAACAGCTTGTTTTCTACTCATGTGAGTGTGAGAGGAATGTTACAGTACAATGTTACAGTCATGTTGGTAGCAGGAAGAATGAAAGAATGAGAGCGAGAGAGAGAGAGAAAGAGCTGTCATAACCCGTGTGAGTGTGGGCAAAACAATGTTACTGTACTGCTTTCTGCCATGTTGGTAGCCATAACAATGAAAGAATGAGAGAGAGAGAGAGAGAGAGTGCTGTCAGAACCACCTTCACTACCTTTCACCCTATTAAGATAATAAAAAATGTGCAAAAAGGCAGAATGAGGAGGAAAGTGTTATCAGATCAAAACTGACATCAGGATGGCAGACACAAGCGTCATGAAAGAGAAAGGGTCTTGTATTAGTGTGCCCCCTGAATTAATCATTATTTTGTAATTGAATTCCACCGCTAAATATTTAATTGAATTACAGCTTTGGGGGGAGTTTATTGAATTCAGCCTCCATTTGAGGTGGAATGAAGCCCTTTTAGCGCCTTTTTCCAAACGGTCTCATTTCAACATACACTCAGATATCGTTTCAAATGTGATCAGAGACCCTGTTTTAATCAGGGATGAGCGGAAGCAGACAGGGCCTGCCCACATGCTTAAAACCTTGTCATTACAACTGACAGGGCGCCGGGGATATATACGCATGGGATTGCATACATCAACCCCTATATTGGTCTTGTGATTCATTAATTCCCTCTCCTTCTTTAGAGCAGAGTGGTCTCTCTCTCTCTCTCTCTATGTCTGTGTCTCACCATCTCTGCAGTATGGTACTGTATGTATGCCGTGGTGGCACTCGTGGGCTTTAATTCCCTGAAAACACTTTAGGAATCTACAAGTCATTATGCCTGTTGTGCAATTGCACCAGCAGCAGTTTAAAGTCTAAAAAAGTTGCTGATATATAGCACACACTGATATCCAATGCAACACAGATTTGTAACGCTGGCTTCAGGATTCAAACCTAGGCCACCTAGTCAAGCGATGTGACGGCTAACTCTAACTAATTGGGCTAATGGAAAACTTTCTCACTCTCAACAGCTTAGCTTGGCAGTGTTGGGTTGTGTTACTGTAATTATATTACTGTGATGTAATATTCTATTAATTATCAACACGTTACTCTTTGTTTAATTTGTTAGTGTGCTTAACACATAGATAAATTAATAAAAAAATAAAATAAAATGATATTGCTACTTTAAAATAATACTGTCAATACACTTTCAGAATAGTTCTCATATCCCAGTGGTCTCCAGTTCTGCATCGTGTGCGGCCCTTCTTTTAACTCCACGGGCTGAGCACTCTCTAAAAAAAGTGCCTCGCGAGCAGCTAATGTAGCCCATAGCTATACGGCTCCCCGCGAAGCGAGAAGTCAAACTGCTCGGACCCTGCTGTTTACGAGTGCATCGCTGTTCCCTCCCTCCCTCCTCCCTGCCTTCTCCCCCCGTGGCTGCCGATAAAGCGCTTGGGGTTGCAGCTAGTGTCTGATGGCTTGGGATTAGCGCCGCCGAGCATGATTGATAGATTTATTTGTCGCCCCTGTCTGAACACCGCCAACTTATGCACAGCCAAGAGGCTGACGCCATTAATCAGCGGGTGCGGAACACACTTATTTATTTGCATATCAAGAGTCGGTAAGCAGTGACATTTGACACTGATGTTGCCGTGAATACGCGGGAGAAGCGAGAGCCGGCTTGTCATATGGGAACACGGCAACTGTAACGTGGCCGTGGGCTGGCTAACACGCTGGATAAGTAGACTGCCTGTGAAATTGATGTTTCCTCCTCCGTGATTTCTCCTGATTGGATAACACAGGTGTATACGTTGTCTACCTGCTGGATGGCAGACACACACACACACACACACACACACAGGATCAGTTAGCATAACATATCACTCGGCAAATCACTCCTGCTTTTATGATATACGTCACGAAATGTCCCTGCTTTATTCCAAGAGAACCAAGGAGAGGCAAAGTGGCAATAAGTGACCACAGGGCTACAGGAGGCAGTGTCACCTTTTTGCCGTGTCACAGCCTCACAGCCCTGCCCAAAAACATAACCTGATTGGTCGTCTTTTTTCTTTTTTCTCCCCCTTACCGACATCACCTCACTGAAGGTGTGTGATTATCTTTGCATAAATGCCCACCTTGTCATTATTTATTGCTTAATTAGCATTGTGTTTAATTAAATTTACATTAATCAAGGAGACAGGGGTGGCACTAGGGGGGCACTTTACACATGTTAAATATACTGTACTTTATTATCCCAGGAAAAGCAAATCACATTCATCACTGTAATTAGCTGATTAAATTTGGTGTCTGCTAAGGACAGACTCTTTGTGGTGGGGTTCAGCCATTACCTTCAGCTCAGCACTCATCCAACACAACACATCCAGACGGCGAGCGTTTTGAAACAGACGGACACCACGCATAAAGCTTTCAAGGTAACTTTTTTGTAAGGCCCCTCATGGCTTTTGATTACCTTCTAAACCTTAGATGACCTTTCACACTAGCAGTAACTATAACAACAAATAAATAATGTTCTAGATAATATGAATGAAAGCATTCAAACCACAAACTATAACTACAGTATATGCATTTAGATTATATATAGATTGTATTACAATGTTGGGATCACATTCACAATGATAAAAGGCTGATAGCCAATCAGAAGCCAGGGAATTTTAGGTATTACGTTCATTCACATGAGAAAATACTTTTGTTATTGTTTAGATATTGTGATTGTACTGTACTGTTAGACTACTTAGTATCTCTGTAATCTGTATGTAAAATACCTAAGTGGAAGCATTTGTTCACAGGACTATTAAACCTACAGTATAATAACAGAAAGATGCACATATAGCTGTTCCGCTGTCTGTGGCAGCTTCAAGGCTCTGTGTAATTACACTGGCTTCAATAAAACTCTCTCATGTGGAGGGGGTGGGTCAGTCCCAGTGGAGAGACAACACATACACATGCCCAAACACAAACACCCACACATACACACAAATACCAAGGTGTCCTCATTCCCTATGGTCTAAGCACACTGTATCCCAAGAGACACACATACACACACACACACACACATACACACACAGGTAGAATGGGGAATCTCCAGTGAATTCAATTCTTACAGTGTGCAAAAAAATACCATAAAATCCAATAAGTGCAAAAAGCCTAGACATCTCTTAGGTCCTTTTTCATCGTGGACATTGACAGCCCTCCATGCAGTTGTCATCATTTTGCCTCTTTTAGGACTACAGAAGCATACTTTGGAATTGCTATTTATAAAGTTGTAACAGATCAGAAAAAATTTGGAGGGACAACTGAGGTGGGCTGATAAATGGCATGGACATGAATAAAAACATTTGCACAAACAGCCTTTACAATGTGGTATGCTCATAGTCATATTTGATGTGTGAAATTTGATGACCCGCCTGTATCGATTGGGCGGCCCACCAACATGACAGTGTGGAATCCACAACCCCTTCGGCTTCTGTCAAACCATGACACTGAGCTTCTCAGAAGCAGAAATACATGCCAGAACAGTGACTACATGTAAGATCTAAAAACATGAGCAACGTTGGTGTACAAAGGACAACAAACTGTAGGCTACTTTATGTCCGTACATGTCAATCTGATACAACAAAAACTTGGCAACAAGGACATGGTAGAACCTGCCTGATGGAGAAATATCAGCTTTACTTAGTGCACACTTTGCTAAGCTAACATAGCTAACTACATTCAAGCTAATCGAGCTAACTACCTGGACTTACGCTCTGCCATTTCTGATGTGTGTCATACATGAAAGCCAAGGCCCACACATTAGTACTTACTAAATGCAACATTATAGTAGCCACCACTAAGTGAAGTAAGTGTGTGTGTGTGTGTGTGGTGGTGGTGTGTGTGAGTGCGTGTGGTGGTGAGTGTGTGTGTGGTGGGGGGTTGTACTTAGAGGGGAAAGGCATTGATTATAATGATATGGCAGTTATTTGAATCCGTTATGGGCCGCAATTGTCTTTTTAAAAATATGTGGGTTCTCTCTCTCTCTCTCTTTTCTGTTCTCCATCTCTCTCCCCCTCTTTTGGATGGTGTCGCGGGTTAAAATGTCAGGTTGATAGCTTAAATGTGATCTGATGCTCAAAGTATACCCTGTCATCTTTAGCGCTCTGGATGTAATTGCACCCACTGCTAGCTCCTTTCCATTTTCAGAGCCCGTGGCAATTACAGAAATACAATGGGCCTTGCGTTTCCTCTTGCAGGACGTTGAATGTATATACTAATTCACAATAAAGTGCTACAGCTGTCAGTGCATTTTCTGCTGTGTTACTTCAGTAAATTGGAATTCAAGAGCATAGAGACCAGAGAGAGAAAAAAAATGGAATATTGTGTTATAGACTTCCTCCAATGCTCTGGATGAACTCTCCTGCAAATGTGAACAATTCTATTTGCCCAGATGAGAATGTGCAAACTGTATTTTCTTTTTTCATGGACTGGTCAAATATGCAGGCTCATGGATTTCCATTTTTCAGAAAATTAAAATTTGAGATAACATGGCTAGTTATTGCATAACTTGTTATTAAAGGTAGTTGATTGCAATAGTTAGGTACAGTATGAAAATTCCCTGATTTTGTCTTTTAATGTAAGCGTTGGTAATTTGGTCATGCACATCTATTCTGAGTCTAACTCATCAATAACTGAATAGTGTGTGTGCGTGTGTAAGTGTGCATATATATATGAGAGAGAGTTAAAGGGAAAGAGACAGTAAACTGTAAGTGTGTGTGTGTGTGTGTGTGGGGGGGGGGGGGGCGGGGGCAAGAGTGTGTGCATACAGTATGTGTGTTTATGAGAGAAGGAGATGAAGGGATTGAGAGAGAGTACAGTAAGTGTGTGTTTGTGTGTGCATACAGCAGGAGTGTACGTGTGTGTGTGTGTACGTATGTGTGTGTGTGTGTGTGTGTGTGCTCCTTATTGTTTAGTAACACTGATTGCTTCAGGATCAGACCCCCTTACAGATCATTAGCCTTCTCTCCTTCTCTCCTTTTCCCCTCTATCCCCCTCCTCCCTTCCTTCCTCTCTCCTTTCCTCTCCCCCCCCCCTCTCCCTTCCCCTCTCTCTTCTTTTCTCTTCCTTTCTCACCCCCCTCTTTTTCTCTCTGTCTCTTCCTACTTTCTCTCCTCAGCAGTCTTGGCTGACATTGTCACTCATGGACAGTCTCTCTCTCTGCTTCTCTCCCTCTCTCTCTCTCTCTCTCTCCTTCTCTCTCTCTCCTGCTGTCAGCACTATCTTTCCCTGGAAGGTCAGGGCCTGTTCCAAATCTCCCTGGAAGCTTCCAGAAGCAGCCTCCGTCGCTTCTAATGATGGCGCCGCATAATTCAAGAATCTGGAGGGTGTGGATTAGAGGAAGGACTGGATGATGGAGGGGGGGGGGGGGGGGGGTGAAAGGACAGAGGGAAGGAAGGAAGGAAGGAGGGAGTGAGACAGACGGAGGGATGAGACTCCAAACAGAGAGAGAGTCAGATACTGGAAGAGAGTTGCACAGTGTGGTGTTAACATCTGACCATGTCATTAGCAGGCATAGAGAGTGGTGGAGAGAGCGGGAAAGAGAATGTGTCTGAGAGAGAGCACTAGTGTGTGTGTGTGTGTGAGAGAGAGAGAGAAAGACAGTGTGTGTGTGTGTGTGTGTGAAAGACTGAAAATGAAACTGTGTGTGTGTGAGAGACAGCACAACTGTGTGTGTGTGTGTGTGTGTGAGAGAGGGAGAGAGTAAGAGAGAGAAGGAGAAAGAAACATGGTTCTTGTTAGAGATCATTTATTAACCAAGATCATCTTTTAGTTTGCCGTAGGGTAATGCCTAATGTCAATGGCAAATTTTACAGTTGTCTAGAGAAATGAATTAAAATTGCAGAAGCAAAAGACCCCTTTGGCTCACAGTACATGATCTTTAACCAGCACTGCTGCACTTACTGGAGTCGCAGAGCAACAAAGACATGACGTCTAAAAATAGTGACCCCTTCTTTCTCTATTAACTCAATTATAAAAAAAAAAACAATAATATATATATATATATATATATATATATATATATATATATATATATATATGCAATAGACATTCATAAAACATACATGTATTTATGTGATTAATTAATGTGCTGACATTAGACAACTTCTGCGCTAAAATATAGGTTAATCATTCCCAATCCAATATATTAATTATTAATATAAGGATATTTTGCAGGCTAGATTACTTATGATTCTGTATGTGGTGTATGTGATATGAGAAAGATTAAAAGAGAGGTAGAGAGTAACAGAGAGTTTGTGTGTGTATGTGCGTGTGTGTGTGTGTGTGTGTGTGAAGGAACACCAAATCAAAGATTAAGATTGAAGTACGAATATTTGGAGTGTGTGTGTGCGTGTGTGTGTGTGCATGTGTGTGAGCGTGCGTGTGTGTAGGGACACCAAATCAAAGATTAAGACTCTGAAGTATGGTATAATCCAGTCATTTTGGTCTGGCAGTGTGTGCAGAGAGAATGAGAGCAGGGCACAAAGGCCCCCCGTCGACACAAACTCACGCCATCGCCGCTGCTCCTGACGGCTCCACAAAGAGCTAGAGGAGGTGGTGGGGGGTTGGGGCTCTCCTGCACCTCTTTGCTCCCAACCAGGGGGAGCCCACCAAGAATAGGACAAGAATTAGAGGAGCCCCACCCCACCCCTCCACCCCCCCAACTCCATCACCCCCACCCTGCCTTTCTTATCGCCCCTTTCTCTCCCCTTGTCTCCACCACCTACACCCCACTCACACCACCCTCAAAACCCGCTTTTATTTCTTCTCCCTCCGACCAATGACAAATAACACCACTATTCAGACTGTAGTTTATTCACACACACACATACACACACACAGCCACTGTATGGCCATCTGGTGTGTGTGTGTGTGTGTGTTCTGGGGGTGTTAGGGGGTCACAATCAATGGTTAATTAAGAGAGGTCAGGAAAATAAAGCACAAAAATCATTTGTAATAGAAATAAGAAATTAGCTTGAAACAGCGATTACAATACAAACTGTACCTTTTAGAAAATAAAAAAGTTTGAAATGGAAATTTGAGTGTTTCCTGCTCCTTTTTGTACAGAGTAAATCGCAAGAGTAGATTCTTCATGTGTGATAGCAAATGAATGTTGTGCTCGACATATCCATGCAGTTGTACGGTTTACTAGTGAGGGTGACGCGCGGGGAAGATCAGGTTGTGTTCTCTGTCACAGCGGCAGCTACGGCCTCTATCTCTCTATCACATTTTTAGAAATAAATGTAACATTTAGCTGTTAATTTCACTGGCTGAAGTGTTCAGTCTTCAGATGATTTAATTGCCCTGCAATTTTCTCCTGTCAAAAAAGCATCGCTCGCCTCTGATGAGAACGAGTACGCAAGAGAGTGTGAGTGAGTTAATTAGCGACCTCGTTAGGGACCTGGAAGTGTCTGCGTGTCCCCTTTTTCCTTCTCTCCCTCTCGCTCTTTCTCTCTCTCTTTGTGTGTGTATGTGTGTGTGTGTGTGCGTGTGTGTGTGAGACTGAGTGAGAAAGAGAGTGAGAGAGTGGTGAGGCAGGGTGGGGCGGGGGTATGGGATGGGGGGGGGGGTGTAGAGAGAGGGGTGTTTCTGTGTGGGCGGTTGTGTTCACAGTGATGATTGTGTGTGTGTGTGTGCGAGTGTGTGTATCATGGCTTGTACCCATGTCACTGGGAGCAGAGGGCAACCCAAATGAATCTGGTCTGTGTCATATCCAGCACGTCTCCTCTCGCTCCGTGTGATGTAAACCACACAATTGGCTACAATACACAGCACACACCCAGGTGATAACAAAGGCAGGAACCAATGGCCTTTGGGTGGCAGAGGCTAAATTCAGCACTCTTAATACTTAGTACATTAATAATGGCAAAGTGTTAGGTGTTACATGCTGCTTGGCACCAAGAAGAAAAGAAGTACTGTTAGACAAAACAAGTTTAACGAGCACTTTGCTTTATCAGTGGTCTTTGGCATAGTACAAATAACATCTATAGTAAATTATAGGTTTAATTTAATGTTAAACTAGCACACCAAGCTTGGCTGTTACTGAACTAAATACAGAAAGTAGTACCACAGACAGGAACTTATACACAGACTAGAGCTCCGGAAAACTCCATGCCATCTTCACTATTTTAAAATCCGGGGCCAATAATAAACAAGGTTCGATTCCATCACAGTGTATCAACCAAACAGTGGACAGGGTTGTGACAACAGCTGTGCTGTAAAAATGAAATATTTTTTGTTTGTTTATGAGATTATTTCCAGTCATGCTGTTATAGCATTATTATTATTATTTTATTATTATTATTTTGTACAGGATTGTAATTTGAGCAGTTGTATGTGTATGTGTATGTGTGTTTGTGTGTGTGTGTGTGTATGTGTAGATGATTGTGATAGAGCAAACGGTGCTGTAACAACGCTGGGCGTCTCATAGCGTAGTTGAGTTGTAAGAACGCTTGTAGGTTTTTTTTGCGTGTCATGTTTGGAGTGTGTGTGAGTGTGTGAGTTTGAGCAGTGGCGGCAGGAGGAGTGTGGTCTGTAATGGAATGATTATCTGAAGATGACTGAGCCGACTGGATGTTGATTACTGATGAGCCGTCTCACGAGGACTCGGCAATTAGCTACGATAGTTTCCAATTCACAGCTACAGAGCTTAGCAGCAGAAGCCTTGCACGGTCTCAGTAGGTACTAGTAATGCATAGGCACACACACACACACACACACATCACATAAACATACTGCATTGATGCACACAACACATACACATTGCACTGATACAAACACTCACTAAAATACGTATTCACACTGACAAACAACAGACACACTAAAATCAACTAACTCCACACCAAATAAACATACTACACTAGTACACTTTGTTTTATAAATCTTTAATTGAATCTGTTCTTACTTTTGCTTTTATTGCCTGGTATGGGGGCATCAGCGTGAAGGAGAGGAACAACATCAGTCACATTGTGAAGGTGGCTGGTAAGATAATAGGCTGTTCACAGGTCTCCTTAACACATATCTTTGAGAGGCAGGTTATGAGGAAAGCAGATGCCATACTGGACTCTGTACACCACCCCCTGCATGGTTCTTTTGAGCTCCTCCCCTCAGGCAGGAGATACAGAGTCCCTTGTTTTAAGTCCAACAGGGCAAAAAACTCCTTTGTACCGAGTGCAATTAGGCTGCTAAATTTGCACAATTCTGGCACTTTAGATGAGTTAGCAGGGAAATAGCGTTTCTTTTTTTAATATGTGTAACAGCGTGTTTTAATTGGTAGTCTGTGTTATTTATTTGTATGTGTTTTCAATTGTTGTGCTCCCATGTATTGTTTTCCTGCTGCGGGACAAGTTCTCCCCCTTAGGGGACAATAAACTAAAACTAAAACTAACTAACTAACTAACTACACTAGTACTTACACACGCTGTCACACATACTACACACACACACTTCACACACTACTCTAATGCAGAGACCTTAGACGCTTTACACTTACACAAATACTGACACACACACACACACACAATGACACACTGAATGTGCATTTGACGTTGGATGTTGTGTGTTTGTGTTTAGAAGGTTTCTTGGGTGTCTGTGTGTGTGTGTTTGTGTGTGTATTCACATGCAAACAGAGTATTCACATGTTTGTGTTTTGTATGAATTATGTGTGTGTGTGTGTGTGTGTGTATTTGTTTGCATATGCGTGTGTGTGTGCATGTTTCTATGCATATGCATGATTTGTGTGTGTGTGTGTGTGTGTGTGTGTGACGTTGAAAAAATCCAATAGAACAGGTATGAGGAACCATTTCTAAATGCAAAATAATACAGACTGTTGAATAAAACAAAAGCACAAGGGCAATGTAAAAAAAGTTATTTTTTTATTCTATAATATATGAATATTACAAATCCTGTAATACCACTATGCATCTTTTACCAGAGAAGTTACACGAGTTTTTTGTTTAAACCATAAAAAATGTATTAAAACACTAACCCACACACCCAGAACTTCTCTTTGTTAAATGTATTTTCTCTCTGTGGAGAAATTGCCCTCCCCACCCCCACCCCTTCCCTCTCAGAGTCAGAGGCAGAGTGAGTATCGTGACAAATCACCATAAACTGGCCAAAAACATGCTAATGCAGCCAGGAGACAAATGTCCAACCTTGTGTTTAGCGAGGAGGTAAGGTCATAGTCAACTCTATCTATCACTACTCTAATCAGTGCAACACACACACACACACACACAGCTCAGGCACCACTGCATAGATAAGGCTACTGGAGAGAGAGAGAGAGAGAGAGAGAGAGAGAGAGAGAGAGAGAAAACAGATAAAACTGAAATAAACTGATAAAAAGATCCAACCAGTAAACACTTTTCTACATTGCTTTTATTATTTGTGCTGTTGTTTTTCTGTTTTTGTTCTGTGGACGTTATTTTTTAAGGAAACTCACTGATCACTGTGTGTGTGGCAGTGGCCTGTAGAGTGTAAAAGACACTGTACGAGTGAGTTACTTTTCATTGTGTGCGACAAGACTAACGGAAGACGCAGAGTGAGTTCATTCTTCTGAAGTGGGCCAGGACTGCATCAGCCTGATCCAGAATTCCTGTTTGCACAAGGCGAGGCGTCGAGGTGTCCAGACCCGGTGTTGTGATACCAGAATCAGACAATGCGTGTGCATCTGGTGGGGACAGTAGAAACCCTTGCAAGCAATCTGATATTTACTTTAGCACCTGAGCAAGCGTTGATGCTGGTGAATAACGGAGAGAGAGGGAGAGGGAGAGAGAGAGAGGGAGAAAGAGAGAGAGAGAGAGAGGGGTTTCATTTTGATGTTGTCAGTGCAGGTGTCAATGAAATTCTGACATACCTGATGGAGAGGTGTGAATTATTGGGGGTTTTATGTGTGCCCGATCTGTTTGCTTGGGATTTCATTAATTTTAGCATTGATACACACATAGCCATGCTGTGCCACACTCTGAAACATGGAACTGAAGTGACATGAATCAAACATGAAATTTCAATTTTACATTACTCCCACATTTTGCAGCAATTTGCAACAACAACAAAAAAAAAAACCCTGTCCTCAGCTTCTTGTTATATCTTTGAATACCACTCCTGACACGCTGATATCCTGTCAGATATCTGATATTTGAAGTCTAACTTAACATATCACAACATATAACAGATATACACACACCCTAACCCTAGCTAACCTCCACAGACACAGACATCAATCACTAAACAGTATGCTAAAATTTTAGAGTGTTTCTCCTGAGAAAATGAGAATGCTGCGTCATCATCAACAACTTCTGACGGATATTTTGTTTGCTCTACGAAAACAACACAGAGGCAGATAGATGAGACTGAGAGAGAGAGAGAGAGAGAGAGCTGCAAAGAGAGATACACACTTGCACTCTACTTTAGTTTGCACTATATTTATCAGTCAGGCTACAAAGTCGTAATTGAGCAACTTCAACTAGAGTTAAAGGACTCCAACATTGATGAAAATGAGTGAATGTCAGGACAGTATAAATATCAAAAGGATGTGAGACCCCCCCACCACACACACACACACACACACACACACACACATCTCCACATACACACACACACACACACACACACACACACACACATCTCCATACACACACGCCTTAATTGCAAAGCAAACACTATGCTAACCTTTCAATGACTTTGCAATAAGTAGGACTTGGCTTGAGTCAGTAGTGGAAGAGATGCTGAGACATGAAAAGAAGGATGATTTAGAAAAGAGAGAGAGATGATAGAGTGATAGAGAGAGCAGGGATGAAGGAGTGGCCTCCACATCTTCACTAATGAATATACTAATCACACATTGATCCATTAATGTTTTGAAACTTTCTCTCTCTCTCTCTCTCTCTCTTTCTCTCTCTTGTCCATTCCATATCACCTTGTTTTTTTCCATGTTGACATTGGCCTGGATGTTTGTGATGGGACGCTTGTCCTCTCTTTCTTTCTTTCTGTTTATTTATTTATTTAATTCTGTGGGACAGATAGCCGACTGCCAGCCTTTGGCCAAGGTGGGGGTGGAAAACAGTGTGTGTGTGTGTGTGTGTGTCATGTTTTACAGCGCAGTGAGGTAAATGGGACTCCTTTCATTAATCTTGCAGCTGTGATGGTGTGGAAGCGGTAGCCAAGCCGGTGAATGTCTAAACAGGGGAGTGTGTGTGTGATTTATGACAACGGCCATGCATTAGGCCGATGACGCTCTGCTGTTACCATGGACAGCTAAGGACACTTCCTCACATCCTGGCCAGAGCAAAGGGGGTGGAGAGGACACACACACACACACACACACACACACACACACACATACTTTATTTGATTCCACCTTGCAAACAATTTTCATCAGGAATCAAATCTGTTGAACAGTCCAATAGACTAACGCAGCTTACAAACCATGTGGTTTCCTGGTTACAGTTCATGGACACACACACACACACACACACACACTCACCCTGTTCCTTATGGACAGGTTAGGTGACAGTCACTAGAACCATTTCTAAAATGACAGTGTTAGCAGATAGCTGTTGACTATATGGTTGACGATGGTTATGTTGAGTAGTGTACTTACACTATTGCAATAGTTTGGATCGCAATATAAGCATTAAAACATGTACTGTAAATTCTGATGTTAGATGAATTATATTATCACTGTAAAATGGATCAAGCGATAGTGTCAAATCTTAAAAAAAGATTCTGAACATTTTTTTTTCCACTGCCTGATATCAGCTTGCTTCTGGTCAGTTAATTTCAGTTCAACTCTTCTGATAAAGCATTGCCTTAATGTAACCAGTTGCATTAGTGACCAAACATTCAATCTGCATGCATGAGTGTGTATTTAGGCTACTGCTTTATAGTATCATTCTAGATAAGTCCAAGCGTTTAATGGCTGCTTTAAAACGAGTTCATCAATGTTTCATGGACTGCAGGGCTGTTGGACTCTCCATGAATGAACGAACTGGGAACAATTTATCATGGGGTTATTATACTTGAAGTAAAATATTTCTTTGATGCAGTGGAGAATACAGTAGTGGAATGATCTTTTTTTGCACATTTAAAAGAGAACATTACACTGCACATCAGCACTGTGTTGTAGATTTATCTTTAACAGAATAATATTATCAGTGGAGCTTTTAGTAGGATAATTGGGCCCATTTTACCAATAGCTTCCAAAGAATTTTCTTAGGGTCCCATTTAAAACCTGTATTGATGAACAGAAATCTTTATGAGATCTGTGCAAGTAGATTTTTTTTAGAACAACTCACTAAATGCTTTATGAATGCTGTGTTCATTGGAAGTGTTTACCAACGTCTTTGTAAGAGGGCTTGGTGAATGAGGTCCATTGTGGTGAGTTGTCGCGTTAGCCAGGTTGGACAGATGGTGTTGACTGTGCACCTGCGTTCTTACGTATGTCTACATGTTTACATTTTTTGGGGGGTCCATATGCCTTTATTTCTACATTACATTTGTGTGCTACAAGCAACCAGTAGGTAGTGTATATGTATGTTTGGAGAACATAGAGAAAATACTAAAGAAATATAAAGTATGGGAGAAGTAAAACATAGTGCACATACAAAGTGCACATCAAAACTTACTTTGTGTAAACCTCTACAAATTAAAAGGAAATTAAATTAAATTAAACAAAAAATAAAAAGTGCACTTGAACGAGGATCTCCTTAATTCACAATACCTCTCTTTAGCTTTAGTTTGGAATTGTGTCTTTATACCTTTTGCATATTTCACTGACATGCTCGGTCCACTACTGGGACCAAAAGCCAGATAGAAATCAAATGCTTACTTTTCCACTAACCAGTGACAACTAGGTATGTTTTCAGGGAGATTTGTGTGTGAGTGGTGTGTGTATGTGTGTGTGTGTGTCACTGCGTGTCAGTGGCTCTGAGAGAGAGTGAAGGGGTCTATTTTATCTGAGGTAATCCATCCATTGTGTCGTACTTCTTCATCTGTATCAGTTCATTGAAAGCAGACTGGCCTCGCAGTCTTTCTCTCTCTCTCTCTCTCTTTCACTCTCTGCGCAGTAGTGTATGTCTGTGTATATGTGTGTTTGTATGTGTGTGTGGTGTGTGCGTGTGGGTGTGTGTGTTTTCTGGCCCTGAGGTCTGTAACTGAGACGGCTGTGCTTTCTGACAGGGCCTGGGTGCTGGGTGTGGAGGTTCAGAGGGTGTGGAGAGGGGTTGGTGGGGTGGGCAGGGGCAAGGGGCAGGGGCTGGGGCAGTAGACCATGGGAAAAAAACACAGAGCTGTGCCTCTCTATAGCACTTGTTCCAGCCCACTTCATCCACACACACCCACTCCTCTGGATGCCACTTGTCACGGACCCCCCTACCACCCACCCGCCCCACACACACCCTACCTCCCCCCAGAAACACACGCTCACACACACACACACACACACACACACGCACACACACCCTACCTCCCCCCAGAAACACACACACACACACACACACACACACTCTGTTTCTCTTTTTCTCCTCGCTCTCTCACACACTCATCACTGTTTCTCTCTCTCTCTCACACACACACACACTGTTTCTTATTCTCTTTCGCTTACACACACACACGCACACACACACACACACACACACATGCACTCACAACGACATACACACACTGTACATTTTCTCTCACACTTTCTCTCACACACACTGGGATCCCTCCCCTGATCATGTCCACGGCTCTGGAGCCCTCACACTCCCATGGTGCCCATATACCCTCAGCACCCACAGCAGTGTGTGTGTGTGTGTGTGTATGTGTGTGCATGTGCCTGTGTGTGTGCTTATGTACATGTATGTGTGCGCCCGTGTTTTAGTTTCTGTGTGTGTGTGTGTGCCTTTGTGGTCATGGAAAAAAAACAGAATCAAATCAGAATATCACTGACGATTAATACCGTACATATAAGTAAGTATATACTGTATTTGAGGATGCATTAAGAAAATATGCAAATGTGTGTGACTATTATGTGCTTGCTTCAGCGCTGCGTATATTTGCTAGTTTTTTTTTCTGGAAATTTGTGCCACTCTTCCAGGACTGCGGGATTCTGGTCAACAATACCTTATTTTTTATTAAGTATTAATTAACTGACTTTAAATTAATTGATCGGTTTGTGTAAATTAGGGGGGCAGGAAGAATTCATCCAGAGAATGCTCAAATTGACATAATGTTTGTATAACAAGGTTTAGTGGGAAAGGATTAAAAATAAAGTGTTTTAATGTGTGTGTATGTGGTTGAGTGTGTGTGTGTGTGTGTGTGTGTGCCAGTTTGTACATTAGCAAGCAATCAATAATTGCACCGTGCTGTCAGGGCATTTTATACCTGTATTCTGAGATGAGACTTCATTAGACATTTGCAGAGCATTAAAAAACGGATGAATTATTAACATGCTTCATTATGTCCTGTGTTTTCATTTAATTGAATCTGCACACAGCGTTCGCTAGTGACCACTCATGAAATTAAGCAATAATTAAAGATGTTGACCGACTTGAGAGGGAAATACAAGGCATATTTTCACAGTTTTTTCTCTAAACAAATACATTAAAATCTGACAGTGAGTGTTTAGACTGTTTGCTGAGAAAGAAATAACACAATGCAGATGTTTTCATAAATCTCTTTATTGCCCCTACTCTCCAAATGAGCACAAAATAAGTCTGCTCTCCAGCATTATGGGAACACACACACACACACACCATTTAGTAATTTAACCAAAAGACTAGATCTTATCCGCCCATCTGTTCATTGCTCATGTGTAGCCAGGGCGAAAATCAATTGTTTAGAAAATGTCACGTGGAGCATTGATCAGTAGTTTTTTTCTTTTCTTTACCACCCTGGGTTCTCTGTTGGAGAACATACTGGGTTTGGGCTTCAGATACCAGCACCAGTTCCAGCACAGTCCCCCGGCTCCATTCTTTCTAAGCCCCAACCCCAGTTCCATCGCTGGCCCTTCCATGTCCCAACCTCAGTCCTTCTAAGCCCTATCCCCAACCTCAGTCCTCTCAAGATACAGCCCCAGCCTCAGTTCTTCCAAGCCCCAGCCCAGGACCCAGCCTCAGCTCATCCAAGCCTTATTCCCAGCCTCAGCTCCAGCCCCAACCCGTCCATACCTCAACCTCAACCCCAACCCCAGCCTGTCCAAGCCCCAGCTCCAGCCTAAGCCCTGGGTCTATCCCCATCCCTGCCTAAGTCCCAGCCGAAGCCCAAGGCAAACATACACACCTCTGGGCAGGGCTCCTGGTGCTGCTGTTTCTGGCCTATTGGAGAGAGGGGGAGGATGGGTGGAAAGAGAGAAACAGAGGGTGTGAGAGAGAGAGGAGAGAGGGGAATCGGCTGCTGTTGCTACCAGCAGGGGGAGGTAGGACAAAAGGAAAGCTCCAGTGGGCTGCACAGAGCTGGTGGCTTTAGTGGTGGTGGTGGTGTTGGCGGTGGTGGTTAGCGTCCCACCTCAACTGCCCTGAATGTTACCCACAGTCTCCTCCTACATGGAGGACAGCAACCTGCAGCTCAACAGCCCTTCCTCTCGATTACAGAAACCACTGTGCTAAATCTTCTGCTTCTTGGACTGAGACACAGACAGGACATGAACAGACAGAGGGTCACTGCATACACACATGTGGACTGTAGAACGCACACGCAGTCCCAAAACTCTCACCTGTCCCCTACATCAGCATTGAAATACACTGAATTACACTGTCTTGTTTACTGTACTGGAGAGGATCAGGTAATGTACCTCCTCCTAATTTACAGTTTTTTTTTCATGATTTCAACTTGAACTCATTGTGTTCATTCCCAGGCGTTTATTCAGAGTAGAAGTAGTCAGCCCTTGTGCATCTACTGCGGCAGCTACAGCTGCTGATCATGCTTTCTTCTGCTGTTATGGTACACTGTTTACCCAGCACAGGGGGACAGAGAGAGAGAGAGAGAAGAAAAGATAGAGACTAAAGAAGGAGAGAAAGAAAGATAGAGGGACAGAAGAGGGGAAGAAAGAGAGAGAGTGAAAAGAGAGAAAGAGAAAGACAGAAAAAAGAGTGAATCATAGCTGTGAGCTGCAGGGGAGCTGCGGGGTGTGTGTGTGTGTGCATGAGAGAGAGAGACAGAGAGGGGGAGAGTGTGTAGGTAGAGGTTCTACAGAAGCAGAAGAGCATGGACATGATTAGGAGGAGAAAAACAGAAAGTGAAGGAGGGATGCAATAGAGAGAGAGGGAGGGAGAGAAAGAGAGCTAAAATCATTAGTCAAAAGTAAAGGATTCTTTGGCGGGGGGTACAGTAGCTACAAGGAAAGGTGGCCATGTGCTGAACAGTAAAGTTGTATTTGTGTATACAGAGGATTTGTCACTATATGCTCTTATGTTTTCCCAGGTTTCTATTTTTAGTGGCACAAGATTCTTGGGAAGCTAATATTATAAACATACACCTACACACACACACACACACACACACACACACAGACAGACAGACAGACACATAGGTAGCCATGCAACACACACACACTCAACAGACCTGAACTTATGCAAATCTCAATGTCTATTCACACAATCCCACATACACACACACACACACACACACACACTGTACTGTCTGTAAGCTCCTCTAATGCCATGTCTGTATCTCTTTCCCCGTGTGGCAGCTGAATTATTCTACACTTGCAGAGCCAAGGGAAAGAGGACACCAACTCCTCTCTCGCTGAAAAGATACCCTCCCCTCTTTAGAGACACACACACAGAGGTCAGATAAAGACAGTCTCTCTCTTTCTCTCTCTCTTTCAGCCTCTTTCCACTCTAACTTACTGTATGCCAGACCCAGGCTCAATGGAGTTTTTCGGTACATAGGCATCAGGGCACTTAACCCTCGACTAGTTCTCGGAACTCCACTGTTAACCTTACAAATTATACGACGAACGGTCTAAACCGTATCTTTGTTTTTCTTCCTCACCTCGTGGTTTGCTAACCTGTTGCAGGGTCACCGGTGATTAGCATTTGTTTATTGTGGCCATGTGGCTCCATCAAACTTTCTTTACCTGTGTCTTAACTAGAGTGACCTTTAACGAACTTAAGTTCATTAAAGGGAGCATTAATCTGGCATACTAATTAGTGAAGGGCTGGGGTGGAGGGATAAATACTGACATAAATAAAGCACTTAGACAGGTGTGTAGGTGTACTGAGAAATGAAAAAAGGACACATTACCTAATACTTCATTTCAATTCGAGGCTTAAAACTCAAATGTTTGTTAAACTGTTTTTTTTGCCTCTATCTGAATGCCAATTTACAGTAAGGCATGCACACTTAACTATGGCAGGTCTTCACACAGTTAATTTGCATAACAATGTACCCTTGACACACACACACACACACACAAAAGGGAGTTGTTTATGTGAACCTGCACTGAATGCACTTCCTAGTTCACTGCTACGTTACCATGGCTATCTGGCAGCCAATGGGGATGTTGGTTTCCAGGCTGGGGCTGAGAGAGTGAGATAGTCTCTGGGGCTGCTCTGCCTATTTAAACATGGTCAGACACTTCACAGACAGAGAGTGGGCCAATTAATTCAGCCAGTGGCATTGCTCCTAGCGGTTAGCATTTGCTTATAATGATTGGCACTCTGTAGCCGTGCTCGTGTTAACACTTTTCCTTGTTTCTGTGGTCTGCCAGGTCTGAATGTGATGTCATAAGGGTTTGTGGTGATTAGGCTGTTCTGTTGGTGTCTGTCTAACAGGGTCACCTCTGCACTGTCGTTCTTTTTTTTTTTTTTTTTTTTAATTAAAATTTTGAATCAGGTCGCTGCCAAAAAGGCCATCCTCACTAACTAGCAATGGGTGGAGAAAATCCAGATATGAGTTATTATAAGGGATGTTTTAAGATTGAGGTGTCACTGGTGTAACATGCCTGAAATTTTAACAATTATTTTTTGCAAGATCTGTATATTAATCAATCCTTTTAAAAAATAACTATTATAACAAAAACAGTTGTCCAAATAAGGCTATGACAAAGATGCAGTACATGTTACCAAAATAACCATAGCCTAAAAATAATCTTTTGTGTAACACATTTTATTCATTATTTCATTTTTTGTTTTATATATCGTATCTGCTCAGCAAACTAAAGACTTTTAGAAAACACTATATCAGGAAAGATCAGTATGCCCGTCCTACCAATCAGATCATTTGATTTCCTACAGCTACAGGGCCCCATTTGAAAGCCTCTGGCAGTCACTACCTTTCAAATAGCATCTGATCGTCTACGCCGGCCCTTCCTGCTTCTTGAAGGACGATAAACAATGCTCATTCATGGATTCTGTTCCCATGAGCCTCCTCTCTAATGTTTCTCATGCGGGACCCCTAAAGCATGTACAGTCAAATTTGATGCATGATGAAAACATGTGGTCTGAATTTAGTTGTTTTTTATTATCTCAATCTATGTTCTCTCTCTCTCTGTTTCTTTCCTTGTCTGAAAGTAACCCCTCTTCCATCTGTCTGGGTACAGGAGAGAGAGAGAGAGAGAGAGAGAGAGAGAGAGAGAGAGAGAGAGCAAAACAAAACTAAACCGACCAAAATTCTGTTGTTTGTTATGTTGAAGTTTTATAGCAGCCAATAGTCTTGTTTTAGGCATTTATGAAACGTCATCATAAGTTTAGCTGATATTCTGTTTGATGTAGCTTTGGTCACCTCACTATATTCTGGAGAGGATAGACACAATATAGATATTTAGCTGGGGCTTTTTTTTTTTTTTTTTTTTACAGTTTTTAAGTTTTTTGTAAAGTTCAGGGCTAGTCTCCCCTGTAGCAACTTAACATCAAGTTAAGCTCACTTGCTTGTGAGCATAACAGTTGCAACTGGGATTCGAATCCACAACATCCACGCTACTACTGTAGTGTAGCCAGTCAGGTTCCTTCACCATGTTCCTTCACACTATCACTACACACTCACCAGCATACAGCAAATCAGCTGAGGAACCAGATAGTACAACGAGAGCACAGGAAAAAAAAACAAGAAATGGAAAGACAACAAAAAGTAGTAATGAAAAATATGAATCTGGAAGGACATCATGACACATTTGGTTGAGATGTTTTCATTTGAATCAAGGCAAAAGACTATAATAGAGACTAAAATTGCTGCATCGCTGATAATAGGCCCACAATTTTAAATCCCTGGCTTTTAGAAAAGGTGTATTTTTCCAAATTACATATACTTGCATCTCTTCCTTAATGAATCTTAAATTTATCATTTCAAATGCTCTGTTTGTTTTTAGAAATAAATGAAATCTAGTAAAGCATTTTTAACGCGGGGATAATCTAAACCAAACAGAGATCAGTTACAAACACTTAAACCTCAAAACATACATTTGACCTTTTTCCTATTATCTACACAATGTTAAATATATTTTAAAACTTACGTTGCCAGATGTTCCTTATTAATTAAAGTGCAAATAATAACACCCAAACCCCCTAAAAATCCAGTCCCTGATAACTAAAATATTTACGAGAATCAGGTTATATCAGAACTCTCTCTGCTGTTTCCATACTTCTTTTCTGCAGCTCTCAGCCCCATTTTGTTTCGGGCCACAGGAGCTCCAAGAGGATGTGAGAGTTTTTGAGTGCGGGCGGTTTCAGTGGACTTTTAACACTATGGATTCATCAATCGAGTCAGTGGCCTGAACGAACAGGTCCTTTGTGGGAAGGCGCGCTTTAAGATGATGCCAAGCAAGCTGCACAGGCGACAGCTCCAGAAAGGACACAATGAGCCGAGGAAACAAATGGCCTACCTGTGAAACAAAACCAAGGGGCAGGCGGGAAATAATCCACCAAAGAGAAAAGAGAGAGAAAAAAGAGAGTGCGAGAGAAAGAGAAAGTGAGAGAGAGAGAGAGAAAGGAGGGGGGGGGGGGGTGTTAAAAAGAAAAGTAAGGACGGGATAAAAAAAAAAACCCTTGTCACCAGCTGACACTCTCGCTGTTACCACTGTTACCCTGCTAATTCTGAGAGCTTGCCACTGAATGACTGTGTGTGTGTGTGTGTGTGTGTGTGTGTGTGTGTGTGTTTGTGTGTGTGAGAAAGAGAGAGAGAGAGAGAGAGAGAGAGAAATGGAGAATGAACTGTACCATGAAGTAGAAAGAGTGGTGTGACAAAGACACACAAATATCAATAAAAAGTGAAACCAACCCCATGAAGGAAGGCTAAGGGGAAAGACTGAAAGAGTGTGGAAGACTTCTAAGAGAGAGAGAGAGAGAGAGAGAGAGAGAGAGAGAGAGAGAGAAACATTGACACAAAAACAGTGAGGGGGAAAGCAGGTGGGGGAAGTCTCATTCTTGAATCCTTGTCGTCAGCCTCTTCACCATGAATAGACCTAATGAATGCCAATGCAGTTGGAGCTGATCTGTGGTCAGCTGCATCAGTGCAGGTATTACCCGCCCAGATTTAATTGGTAGCAGGTATTAGAAGGCTGTATTACTTTAATTGGTTGGGGGCAGTTCTCCAAATGGGAAAAGACAAAGTATAATGGCCAAATTGTGGGGCACAATAGCACTTAGCGAAGGATTGTATGCTTTCGCTAATCTGCCGAGGAATGAGGCAATTCTGGACAATTTTCTCAGCAAAACCAGCTGCAAAGAGCTTGTCCCTTTTGTTCCCCCTTGGGAAAAAGTAAGATTGAAACAGAAAATACCTTTACCCGGCAATCATTTGCCACGTGTGGAAAACGGATCCAGCCGTGAGGGATGGAAAAAGGGGATCTTTGTAGTGGAAGAAAGGATGGCGGAAGAGATAAAGGCCGGCTCGAGAGCGGGGGCTGTCACGGTGGCCAACGATGGAGCAGAGTGATGACATTTACAGTGACAGACGAGCCTGGCAAGGGAACTGGCCACTGTTTAGAGGGGAGGAATTTGATATTTAAAAAGACACTGCGATAATTAAAAATGGACACGTACTTAACAGTTGGGCCCCTGTCATTAGTCGAGACAGCCCGGCAGCGACCATCTCTTTAAAATCTTAATCATTCACAGGCTGGAGTGGACAAACAAAAGAGTTTACAGCTGAAGACCTGATTTGATAGCCACTGAGGGAGGTGAAGGACATGCACATTTTCAGTCGAGATAGCGGGAAGAAAAGAACACCTGGGCCACCTCTCAACAAAGTAGGCCCAGTATTTTTAGACTGACATATAGAGTGTCACATTCAGGGAGAGAGAGAATTTAGGGGGGAGGGCTTTTTCTACTCTAAATGAAAAATAATGAACAACTATAAATACAATATAACTATAGTTACACCAAGCAGGGCAACTGTCATTCTGTGTTACACATATGAAAGTGTTTGGCTTGTTTGTTAACATAAGTATTGAAGGATTATTATGACATTACACTAAAATATTGGGAGTCACAGTGGGTGTGTCTTTCACGTATGGTAAACAGTAAAGGATGGATTTCAAAGATTAAATATATAGAGTATATGTTACTCTATAGAACAAGAACATTTGAACAAACATAACACACAGTGTAATGTACTCCGATAGAGTAAAATATACACTGCCCTACATATGCTGGGACGAAGATGTCTCCACAGCAAATTGGACAGTGTACACGGCATGCTACTCTGTTGAGGTACATGTTATACATGTCCTATCTGTCTGAATGTTTCACTCCTACTGTGTGATATATGCACTGTCCCATTTGCTGTGTGGTCCTTGTAGGCTCACATCATGATCACTTCCTACTTGACATCAAATGAATAACACTATTGATTCAAATGAAGAGTGGATGCCCTTTGACATTCAAGAGCTTGCTCTTAGGGATGCGAACACGTACTTAAAATCTAACGACATTTTTGCAATGTAATAAAATAGGCCACTGACTTGTACTGATACAGTTAACAGTGACAAAGCACATGTTATATTTCAGTGTATAATGCTGTTCCTATACAAACATGCGGAATATAAACCAAAGACTCCTTTGCATTTAGTTTACTGGTGTGTCCAGGCCTAACACAAAGGTTAAAGTTTTTTTTAACTGTCACCATATCATGTTGTACATTTCAACTTTACAGGGAAACTCCATAACCCATAAAGCAGTTCCATTAGTGTAACATTAGGGGTTTATGTGATACTTTCCATTTCATCCATTGAAGTAATTGTTATCACTGTCTTTTTCCATGTTGGTGAGTTACTTGAGCGTTGCTATAGCAACCGGTTACATTAAATGTGCATTTATGCAGTAGAAAAAGAAGCTTCCTCTGTCAGACCAAGTAGTGTCAAGTCAAGGCGAGTTGAGCTGGTACCAGTCAGTGGGAAAAGGGCTATAAGACAGTGTTTAAGGATGCAACAAAAAAAAAAATATATAATAATTTTTAAAACTAGATATGTTAACAAATGATGGCTGATATTCCTACTGATGTTGTTGACAAAATTTGAACATTCTACAGTCTTATATTTCAGAATCCGTTGTTAAGTATAACAGACAGCACACACACACACACCCCGTGACGCATACACATACACAGACCCCTAAAGGAAAAGTCTGTGGTAAATCAACTCAAAGCCCTGTTGTTTGAAGACACTGAAGGTCTTGGTGTACAGGCCACATTGGTAAATCTTATAGATAATGAAGACTACTTACAATACAATTCATTTTAGCTTCCACACCAAGTGAACAAAACTTCAGGCTTAATTAAATTCAACTTTTGTAAATTGGTAATGAATGTGCATATACAAAGCAAACATGCAAACGTACTCCTCCTTGCTGGATGTCAGGATCCTTTAATAAAAACTGCCAACAAAAAACTTTGGCTGACTACAACTCAGGACACAACAAAGTTCTCTTTGCGTCTTGGCTGTAAAACGTCTCCTCGAGCATTTCGTCGACTAACTAGCCAGCTGCATCTTCTTCCATTTTTCATATCAAACATATGCTAATGATAGTGTTCGCATAAAACATGAGCTGAGATGTTTCCACCTCAAAAAGTAGCAAGATTGTAAATTCCCATCTACTGTTTTTTCAATGGCAAGCAGGCAAATGAATTCTGAGAAGTTCAGTGTCATAACTATAATGCATTATATCTTGTACTGTATACAAAATTAGATTGAAATTTATCTGACCTTTTTGACAACTTTTAAACTTATGCTTGAAAGAAACACAGAGAAACATGGTGGGTAACAGGCGGTCATGACATGGGACACTGTTCAAATGAAGCTTTTTGAAAGTCACTTTCAGTAAATTGTAAATTATCCTCACCTGTCGGAAGATCATCAATGACAGAACTGCTCAGGTGATGAAGATTTGCAGGGTGTACGTAAGTGTGATATGTGAGATGAAACAACAGTAATATTCTGGAGGCCTACGCCGATGTGATCTTGTCTTGGCTTGAAATAAAATTAAGTCCTTTTTTAATGGGATGCAGAATTCACAGGCTGCTATCTAACTGACTCTGTCATTAGTTAGCAGGCTCATGTTGCCTTTAGTTAAGCCTTTTTATACCAGGTATTAATGAATATTATTTTACACGACATGAAAGATGTCATACAAGGGCTCCAAAATATAAATGTACATCCTATATGTTCAGTTTTACATAAGTAAGATATTACATGAAATATGATACATACAGTATATAACATAAGCTAGCATGTTTTGACAGATAAGACAAGAGTGTTATATCCCTTGTCCCACTGTGCATTATGGTATATTAATGCAATGTAATGTCTCTGTTCCTTGTGATTAAATATAATATCACTATTTCTTTATATTGATTAAATAATGTAATCTTACTATATTCCATTTTGAGGATATTGAACAGAACTGCACTTGTCTTTGCAAATTCAGATGACTATACTATACCCTCTCTCTCCCCCCCCCCACACACACATACACACACGTTCCAAAAGGTTGTATGCACCGTTAAATGCCAGAAGTTCAAGCTTGCACTGGTAAATTGTAATTAATTAGAGACCCCAAAACAACACAAAACAATGAAAGTAAACAATTACAGCATCTTTTTATAACACTTTCCCGAACATTTCCTCAAATATCTTTGTAGTTATGTACAGTACATAAGCACTCAGTCTGTTTCTGAGTTACTTCAAAAGTAAATACAGTATGCTAAAGTGTATGTAAAATGTAAATAAGTCTTTATTGATTTTTTTTGTAGAGAATATACCATAATGTGAACATACTGTGTACATTTGGAACACATTTGCAATTATTTTATGTGTTACTTTTTAAAGAAGCAAGATTAAAAAAAAGCTGCTGCTGCTTAAAAAAAAACCTATGGAAGATTCAATTCACTGTCACTCCTTGGGAAGGAGCTTTCAAGTCCAGACATGGTCAAGGATTCAAGAAAATATAAAGAAGCTATATAAGGGTCATGAATGGTGTGGAGAAAAGCACAAATCCGCAATTGTGGTTTGTCTAAATTCTAAAGAATTGTGCAAGATGATAATGGTATGAATTGTGTGTGTGTGTGTGTGTGTGTGTGTGTGTGTGTTTGCCGGAGAATGTCTGGGATTTGTCTGTAGAAGTGTGTGTGTGTACAGTATACAGGCTATATTGACATCTGCATATGTGTATATGTATCTTGAAGGTAAGCGTTACCCTCTATGAGAGAAAGAGAGAGAGAGAGAGAGATTTGGGTGGGGGGGGGGGGGGGAATGAAAACAGACCCTGGATTGATGGCAGGCACCCATCCATCACAATGAAACAGATGAATTGGACTGATTTGCAAGGAATTGGCCCAGGGATGGTATGATAGAGTACGCACACGAGATGAAAATAAATACGTGAAAACAGGCAATCAGAGGACAGCTCGTTTGCTCCCTGGCTTCCTCCTCGGGCTTTTAGCTCTCTCTCTCTCTCTCTCTCTCACACACACACACATACACACACACTCGCACACACATGCATACATACAGACAGACACACGCTCACAAACACACATACATACATACATACATACTTAGACACAGGCAAACACACAGGCTTTTAGCCCTCTCTTTCTCTCTCTCTCTCTCTCTCTCTCTCTCTCACCCACACACACATACACACACACACATACACATGCTTACATACAGACAGACACATGCCCACAAACACATACTCATACAGTATACATCCTGACAGACACACAAACGTACATATACAGAAAGGCTGACTTAGACACAGGCAAAGACACACACATATACACAAACACATGGACACAGACAGACTTTCACACACACATTAGGAACCTGAGCTGGCGCACACTGGTAGAGCAATTCGGAGGGAAAGAGAGAGATTAAGAGCTGTTGAGCGCACTGACCTCGGAACAGATTAAGTGCTCCTTACACAAGCTGTGCTATCTAAGCCATTGAGCAGTGTGTGTGTGTGTGTGTGTGTGTGTAAACTAGTGATACAATGCAAGTCATTGGGCAGTATGCTAGTAGGGGACACTGTGTGTGTGTGTGTGTGTGTGTGTGTGTAAGCTAGTGATGCCATGCAAGCCATTGGGTAGACTGCTAGGAGGATGTAACAGTAGTGTGTTTGTGTGTGTCTGTGTTTGTGTGTGTAAACTCTGGATGCCATGCAATCCATTGGGCAGTCTGCTACAGTAGTAGGATACAGTGTGTGTGTACTTTCTGCAAGCCTGTCAAGAGAAATCCGATTCCAAGCGCATCATCTAGCAGTCATAGTCTGGTTTGGTTCAATTTCAGCCAGTCTAAGGAAATAATTAAATTTTCTCCTCGTGCATGTAAACTTTTTCAGTAGGATTTGACCAGAAGTGCAAAAGCAGCAGGTGCACGATATACAAATATACAGTAAATTACAATATACATTACAATGAGTTGATAGTAAATATGTACAAAAACATAAGGGGACAGTATGAACAAGTGTAATAGTTGTTTAAAATGTATGATATCCACAAGATATAACGATATACAATAAAGTATATCTAAAGTATACAGGTTTGCTATAAGAATGCACCAGGTGTAATATATATATATACTTGGATGTAGTGCAGATGGGCAGATAGGTGGAGGGGATTGGATAAGAGCAGTCAAGTATAAGTTAGTATTGCTGTCTCTCTTATAGTCCTTTGTCACTGTGTGTAGACCAGCTGGCACAGCATCGCCACTGTCTTCTGTGGACTAAGGCAAAGAACAGTGCTCCCGTTTCAGTTGTATGCAATGCCTCTGGATGTATCTGAATGTATGACTTCCGTGTACGTACGTCAATTAAGTTTGTTTACTTACACTGTAATCTGCCTGTTCTGGCTCCAATGAACCCATCCGACTGCCACCCTTTCCGTGAGTCTGTGAGGCAAGGGAATAACCAGACACATGTTTTGAGGGGTTGGGGGAATGTACCTCAGCCTCCCCTGTTTCATAGCTCAATGGTTTCCAATTGGATGCTTCTGAGTCACCATAAACAGAGAGAGGGAGAGAGCAGCCTGTTGGCCTGTGGCTTCTGGATCTTGTCTAAGGTGCCACAGACTTTCTCTGTGGAGAGTGTAATCTACTCCACTGGTGGCTGGTGCCCAGCTTGGCAGTCCAAACACACACACACACACACACACACACACACACACACACACAGTGACTAGTTGCAGAGCAAGAGTCCCATTTTAATGGAGAAATCCGGTGTGAATCAACCCATAGGCCTCAGTGCTGTTGGAAGGAAAAAGAAACTTGGAGACAACAAAATGAATTGGAAACTGACACTAACTGTATGGGGCTTTTAGTTTCATTTCCATATGCCCCATTGTGTTAACGCTAGCTGCCATTTTGCTGTTTGACCTGTGCTGTACAGTATGATATTATCCTGGTTCCTGGTTTTTCCAACTGACAGTACAAGGTGACCTCATAACAACTTGCCCATAAACTGATTCACACGGAATTTCTCCTTTAAGACCAAAGCCATTAAAGAACTGCTTTCCTTATCATTTTAATCAGAGAGAGCATTATAGCATGACACATTGAGGGAAGCATGACTCATCAAAGCAATTACAGATGAATACAAACAGATCAAATATCAGTTTGAGGACAGAACAGAAAAAAGAAAATAAAAAAAAACGAAAATATAATCTGGTACTTGTACATCTATTCCCTTTTCATCATCTTCTGTTGCTTGTTTGATGTCTTCACCATGCTCCTGACCCACATCTCATGCAGAGGCAAACAAGGTTGTTTGTGGGGAAATAGCTTCACGCAGAAGTAGAAAACAAAAACAAGGAAAACATACTATACTCTATGTAGTGGAGATACACATGACTCAAGACTGACCGCTGTCAGAATTAGCTTACTCCTGTCTTTCACATCCAGTAGTGTGTAGCTGCCAACAGCACAGTGTGATAAGATCAGTAACACTAATAACACAAAAAAAAAGTCACACTCTTCTCATTTGCTTATCTCACTGCTGATGGTTTTGCCACGTTTCTGTCTTTGAGTTTTAGGTGGTGGCCACAAGTGACCCATTTCCAGCACCAAACCAGCGCATATGGACTTTGATGAACTGAATACAACACAAAGATTTCTTCACTTTCACCCCCTCTTAGCGGGTAAGCATCTGGTCGGCACCCTGTCATGCCAGCCGTTCCTGAGTCGCAGCCCTCCAGCCTTAAAGAACATGTTCATCTCACCTTCACTTCGCGTCTCCTCTCCCTAAGGTCACATTAATCATCAAGCTTTCACGCAAGGCTGCCTGGTACATTTTCTACCAAGACTCGAAGCCACAGTTTGAACTCATTTCAGTCATACTGTAGCACTGTTGTGAGACACGTTCTGTTGTTTGAAAGGAGAACTGTATAACACAGACCAAACAGCAAACGGCTGGCTTTCACAATTTTTATCGACAGTGCCATTAAGTTACTGTCACATATTCTTTCCAAAGTAATTACAGGTCATACTTTTTACTGTATTCAGGTCAGTTGTATTCCATAACCTACTACTGTACATTTACAAAGTAACATTTCTTCTTTTCTATGTATGTGTGTTTCTGTTGACACCCCAAGTATCTCGGGGACTCCCTTAGGTGCCTCCCGGACACCCGTGAGTGATATAAAATTCTCTGTAAGCCGTGCGATAACACATATTTCATCTGCAAGTTGGAGGAGTGTTGTAACAAGTGGTAGAAGCAGCACTAGTGGATGGCGGTGAGATGAGGGAATGAGGGAGAATGTAAGACACAAGTATGAGTCTCGAGAGGAAATGACTGCTGTCTATATCATCATCACACCATTTTGCTATTAAAATAAAAGCTTCTGGTAACAGGAATGGAAATTAAACCACATGTGTGCTTGAGCATTGTAGGTCTACATATACACCATATTTCGAGTGATAGAAATGTGGTAGAAATATGTCCAAAAACCATTTTACCTTGTTTACCTGTTTAGCCATTTTTATGTATGCTTTTTAAAAAAAAGGCATGATTGTATAGGCACTTCGGTACACTCTGCATGATGATCGGTATGGGAATAAAAATGGCCTCCATGATGTGAATCTCACTCGTTTACCTGGAATATGTATTTTTTAGCCAAAAATTGCGAAATGACACCATCAAGGTCCTTTTTAAGAATAGTGATTGATAGTATAACAATATAGTTTAATATAGTGTAAAATATTTTTTATAAGTACCATCTCAACTGAAATCCTGATGAAGAGAAACAATTTGCTGAATTTGTCACGATATCCAGGGATTACGTTTAATTATCACTCCTCGTTAGGTCCCTGTTTGTTTACACTGAAAGTTGAAGATGTCCCTTCAGCCCAGTTTTATGGCCTCAGGCTTTCATCATCCAGACAGGCCGTACCCTTCCCTTTTGTCTTAGGTACTTTTCAGTGCTTTTAGTATGATTTGTGTCTGTTATAGATGGTCTCTCAGAAGAGATCAGTCTCACCACAAATCCTTTATTTAGTCATTCGCTTGGATTATGAAAAATGTATCAATTACCATAAAAGCTCCCCCTCAGAGCGCCGTGTCACTTAAAAAGATCAAAACAGATATTTATGACTCGGGTGCCCAGGCTGAAGTAAGTCTCTCTCCAACTGAATGAAGCTGGTGCTTGACCCTGGCTAACTTTGACTGCTCTGAAATACAGTCTTACTGTAGGGATGGATTTATGAGTCCACCATGGTGATTTTACATGACTCATTCACTGTCCCCGGGTCCTCCTTAAAGTTTGCCAAACACAAAAAAACATTTATTTGAAGTTTTGTTTGTGGTTTGTTGGCAGCTGCATTGAAGTCACTGTCAGAATGTACACTGGTGAACTGTGGAACTTATAATATTGATAAACCTGGCAGTGGGTGCAAAAATTCAAGCCATGAATTGTGCTACTTTCCAATGGAGGAAAGCGGACCTGCCTCCTGATCATATTGACTGCATAGTGATCTTTAATGTGGGCTACACCCATTGGTAGGCTGACTGATGCCATCTCCTTAACCATCTTGGCTAAAGAGAAGTCCATAGAGTTAGAGAATGTAATCATACGACATTGTAAGCTCCTTTTTTATTGCCATATTTCCATTTCACCCATAGTTGTATGCTCACTCTGAATTGTGTTGGGATGCTGGTTTCTGGCATAGGCCACCCATACTGTAGGCAAGTTTCAGCACTCTGGGTTTTTATAATTGGGTGATTGCATGTACACTGGCTCTGCATATGTGTGTCTTTGTGTGACTGTGTGCATACCTGGACTGTGTGTAGTGTTTACTTCAAATGATATAACGGATGAGTGCTCAGTGTGCCAGTGCAAGTGCACTCATTGTTATACATTCTTGCATCGCCTATTTCTATTTATTATCTTCCTTCCCATCCACCCTCTGTGTCAGCAACTATCGCATAAAAAATGCTGTATTGCAAAGTACACAATAAATCTGCACTGAACTGGACACCATCACAGTCTTTATTTTTGTCTTTTTCTTTGTTTTTGTTTTTTTTTACCTGTATTCCTAAAATATAGAGAGGGCAGGAAAAAGGTTATAGCGAACCGATGGCCACTTAAGCAGCATATTTGAGGACAACAGCGATCCAATGGCCACTTATTTGCATATTTGAGGACAACAGTGCAAGGTGCTGGTGAACGATTATAAGTACAAAGTGCTAGTCATTGATCATAACTACAAGGTGCTAGTGGATGATCATAAGTAGAAGGTGCTGGTGAACAATCATGAGTACAAGGTACTGGAGAAAATGATGCTATAAACACAATCTCCCCTCCCCCAATACCCTTTCCCCTTGGCTTTCCAAGGGATTTAAGAGCTGTAATAATTCACATCTCCCCTCATTAATTGTTTTGCATTTGCTGTCTGTTTGGTGCTGAAACAGAAACCACCTCTGATGAAATGAAGACAATTAAACAGATGAAAGAGAAAGAGTGTGTGTTTGTGTGTGTGTGAGAGAGAGTGGCTCTTGAAAAATACCTCCCACATTTGGTTATGATTGACAACCCTGACATATGGAATAGTTCATCTATTCCCTGGTGACAAGCAGATGGAGAGAGAATATGAGAGAAAAGACCAAGAGCATGCTCTCTCTCGCTTGTGTCGTTTGTGTGTGTGTGTATGTATGTGTGTGTGAGAGAGAGTGTTTGTGTGTGTGTGTGTGTGTGTGTGCATGTACAAAGTATGTGTGTGTGTGTGTGTGCGCACAAGTGTGTGTGTGTGTGTGTGTGTGTGCATTGTGTGTGTGCAAATGCAAAAGTGTGTGTGTGTGTGTGTTTACATATGCAGACGTGTGTATGTGTGTATGCTAGTGGTGGAGAGAGAGAGAGAGAGAGAGAGAGAGAGGGAGAGAGAGAGAGAGAGAGAGAATGAAAGAGATGGATAAACTTGCCTGCAAGGTCGAATTTTTTTTTCTCCCCTGACGAAACAGATTCTGCTTCCCTGTCCCATTAGAAACAAGTAAAGGAGTCAATCCATTGCTCCTGGTTTAGTCTAGAATGCTACAATAACGGAATCAAAGGAAGGAATACTTGCATGTGTGCATATTTATAGTAAATGCACATAGAAATGCACATGTACTGTGTCTATATCTTTACATGATAGTGCCATTGCATGATCTCTGTGTTTGGGTGTGTGGTTTTATTTTTCTGCTGTATATACGTACACTACTCAGACACATGAAAAAAAAATGTATATATGTGTAGTATATACTTATGAAATATGTGTAAACAAGGCAATGTGGATTTACATACGCATGTATCCATTTCTTTATTACAACAGAGAGAGAGAGAGAGAGCAAGAAGAAGAACCCTGGCATGGGGGAAGCAGATGTTGCTGAGGAGCTGAGGCCGAGACATGATCTCATAGCAAGTCTGTCTGATTTGCATGTCTTACATTAATGTTGTTGTCTTGGGATTAGATCACATAGTGATTGCCTGGTGAAGCCCCTGCTGGTCGCTACAGAGAAGCTATTGTCCTGCCCCCGATGCAGACAAAACAAAACCAGCAGTTGAGAAGGAAGGACACCCAAGGAGGTCGGATGGAGCCGTGAATCAAAACAGGCTTTCTAGAGCACTCTAGCAGACCTGAACCGAGTTAGCTTTCCATACAGATTGATGTTTACGAGTTTGAGAATTAGGAAAGCAAACTGATGCTGACTAAGAGACTGGTCTGAGCAGAGGGGCACGCACATCTGTAATGTATTTTGGCAGTTGCCAAATCGAGAAGAATACTGACGAAAAAATGAAACACTGTCTAAATGACTTGGATCTGTCACTTTCCCTCATGGGCCAAAAGCCAAACAGTGTTTAGCAACACCTGAGTCCCTTACTAGTTTAGTGTCTGTACAAACGAATCCATATGTCCATAAAGAAGATAAGATGAACTGACTTAGAACATGCAAGGATGCATTCAAGAAATTGAACTGCTATAAGCTACTGTTGATTTGCTGTGATGTTTAGAGCAAAAAAAAAATCCATTTTCCAAAATGCTTTTACGTTCAATGTAAACAATAACTACATTTTTTAAAGATTAATCATAATTAAAATTTATAATCATTTGACAGCCCTAACTCTTTATAGGTGTTTATAATCATTCATGAATTCTGGGTTCATTGAAAGTGTTACCATACTGTACGTTTTGATGAACACCCAAGTACTTAAAGTCTAGAAGTATAGTATATCACATAATAATATTTTCTATTAGTTGTCTGTGAAGTTGGCAAAGTCAAAGACATGTTCAACAGTACCCGTGCACAGTTCGTGCTATCACAGACAGACGGCAGTTTCAGCCACCGCACAGATGGAACCAGAGTCAACAGATGTGTCTCTCTCTCTCTCTCTGTCTCTCTCTCTCTCCCTCTCATTCTCCATCTCCGCTCTCTCCCTCTCTTCTTGGTGAAATACACTTCAGTTCTGTCACCATGTATCAATTTGTATAATTGACATAAAACTTATAGAAGCAACACCACTATTTTCAAAAATATTATTAATGATGGTGTGTTACAAAAATGGCACAGACAGCCGGTAATTTTTTCTTGCCCTAACCAGTACAAGCCACTGTAATCTTTATGCTTTTGGTGAACATATCGTAACCTTCTTGCTTTTAGCTCATCTCAGACACAATCCTGCAGGAATTGTTCATATATTTAACAAAATAATTCATCCAGTTCGGGCAAAAGAATTACTGTTTTTTACTATGTGAGTTTTCCATTTTGAGTGACAGGTGCTGTTTGCTTCTTTGACCCAGTGGAGCTCAAAAGGGGAAAAGATATCCACTGACATTTCATCACATCAAGTGTTATGTGTTTATGTATCAACAGCGGTGGGTTGCGGACTACACAAACAGCCACTGGGGGAATGTCTACCTTGTGTTGCCTGTTGGGCTAAATGGTACTTTCACACTTCTGATGTCTGACTAACTGAACGAGAGAGAGAGAGAGAGAGAGAGAGAGAGAGAGAGTGAGAAGAAAGAGAAAGAAAGAGACAGACAAGAGAGAGAGAGAAAGTGAGTGAGAAAGAGAAGAGAGAGAGGTGGAGGGACGGCTGGGGTTTAGATGTGCTGCTCTTGGCTAGCTCAAGGCGCTGTTTATGGATGAGAGTGGAGGCAGCAGCGCTGAGCTTCAGACCTCTAGAGTTTCCTGAGCACACCTCTGCCTGCCTGTGAGTGTGAACGCCACAGGGAAAGAGACTGTGTGTGTGTGTGTGTGTGTTTGTGTGTAAAAGAGAGAAAGAAAGCTAGAGAGAAAGAGAGAGAGAGAAACAGTAAGTGTCAGTGTGTGTGAGAGAGTGAGAGAGAGAAAGAGAGTGAACAGTTTCTCCAGTTAGGTGAGAAAGTCTCTCAGGTAAAGATGGAGGGATGGATGGACGGATGGATGGATGGACGCTGTCCCACTGTAACTGGCAGAGAATCAGACATCTGAAGAGTGCATAGTAGAGAGGCAGCAAGTCTTCCAGTGTATTTATGGACTAGCCTTCAGGGCGCTAGCCAGTATTAACGTACAGTAGAGCTATAATAGGCTACCTGATATCCCAAATTTAAGGCACTGCTGGACAAAGTCAGGAATTTACAGAGAAAACAATTCTGAATGCCTGAAGGAGCACAGTTTTGGGAGCCATTTCATCCACACAAACAGGCAATGATCTGTGCAACGATCATTTTTCTCCCCGGTTTTGCCCTTCTACCACACACACACACACACACACACACACACACACACCACCTCCATTCACATAAGAGAGTAGTTTTACCTATTGCTTTCTCTCTAATTAAGTTCCTTTTATGCAGTCTCTCCCTGCAGACCACTTGCCCTGAAGAACAAAGTAGACATTGTTTTGTTCCGTCCTCTTCTTTTGAGTTTCTCCATGAGCAAGTCTCCTCTAACGTTACCGAGCATTGAGAAGACTCACGTCCTTGGGGTTCTCCAGCAAAGTGAGTTGTTTGGAAGCAGTATTGTCTAACTACTTAGGATTTTTTTTTTAATTCTTTGATACGAGCTTGTTTAATGAGAGGATGATTGCTTAGTTTTCTGATTGTTGTTGTGTGTTTTGTGTGTGAGTGTGTGTGTGTGTGTGTCAGTGCCATTGGATGAGGTAAATCTCCCTAACTGCAAATAGGGAGGACAATCATAACTCTGGAGACTTAAATTCCCCAGAGTATTGCACAATGTTTTTTGGGTGAAATATCTCTGCAAGGTTTTACCCCCGATGGCTGACTAAGAATGTTGGGGCATCAATACCTAGCAGCGAATCTTGTCAGTATGTCAGAATGAAATGCATCAACTCAGCTGGATTCAATGGGCCTTGATTAATATCTTTGCTCCTACCCCGGAACACTGGGACACCTCTGTCGCTAAGCTGTGCAAACCTGGGGAGTACGTAATCTGTCAATGAAGACACAATCACGGAAAAAGATGATGTATGGACGGGTGAGCGCTGCCAAATGTAGTCAAATATGTGATCTTTCGAGCGCCTTTATCTAGCCGGATCTGCCTGTCAGACGGAAGATGCTCATGGACATAGTTATCAGACGCGTTTCCATCGCCATGACGAAGCTTTCATGTGGGGGTAGCTGGGAATCTCGTCCCTGCGGACACAGAGATAAAGACAATACCCCCCCCCCCTCTCTCTCTCTTTCTCTCTCTCTCTCTCTCTCTCTCTTCTCCACGCCTCATTAGTTTATTTCTGTCTCACATATCAACAGCCCTCCAAACTAATCAGCCTTTAGATTTCCAGGCTGTGCACCAGTCACACTGTGCCAGTGGATGGGAATGAGGAGATGAAGGTCATTTCTGCCTTTTCTTTTTTCTTCCTTTTATTTCCTTCTCCCTTCTTTTCTTTTGAAAAGGGTTGTGTATTAGGAATTATTGGCGCGGCTTTGCTCGGTCGTGTTTTCCTGTGTTACCGAGTGATGGGTTGACTTGAAATAGCCTCTTGAGAGAGAGAGAGAGAGAGAGAGAGAGAGAGAGACAGGAGGGCCAGAGGACTGAGACTTCAGCTCTAGAATGTGTTTCCACACACCGAGTCCTCTCATCAGCTGGCGAAGATGACAGATGACAATGCTCTGCAGCTTCAGCTTCTGTTTCATTTCAATCCTCTCACTCTACCTTTGATATCAATAGGTGAAGTCAGACCTACTAGTAAATTTGAATTCACTCGGAAGGTTTGTCGGGAGTTAAGACAATTGTAGTGCAATCAGAGAACACCAGTGATCACAACTGTTTGATGGGCACTGGGAGGACTTTTATAGACTGTTTCTTGTCTTCAATGTCCTAGTTAGTTGGATATCATGCCATGTTAAACCAGAAAGGACTGTCTTCAGTTTGAGTTCTGAAATACAGACAATTTTTCAAGATATAGTGTTTTAAAGGGATTATCCGGAGTGAATCGACCCGTAGCTCTGTTGACTGAGGCTGTTGAATGGTGTCTATAGGCATCAGAATGACAGCAGTAGGCACAACGTAGACCGAATTCACGAACTGGCCGCTAACGCTAAGCATATTGGGCATATGAAAACGAAACGGACATGCCCTAATCAGTTAGCGCTGGCTGCCGTTTCGTTACTCGGTCTACCGTGCATGAAAATCTGTCGTTCTTATACCTATCGATAGCACATAGCAATGTGAATCAACAGAGCTACGTGTTGTTTCACTCCGGATAATTCCTTTAAGAGTTTTATGATTATCACTTGTGCAATTTAGTTTGTAAAAATAATCTATTTAATTATTTAAGTTAATACATATAAAAATCTATTTATAAATTGCCTACTGTGTTTACAAATAAATTGGCATGTGTATTTACATTAGGCCATTGGAAGGTGCTCAATTCGTTGACTTCTTCAGGTTATGTCTCTCCAAGACTTGAAAATCATACAGTAAAAGAGGAAAAAACATTCTTCTTTCTGCAGCTGCCAGACCTCCCAACCTGAAAAAACACTAGTTTCAATTGTTTTTTTTTTCGGGTTACATGCACGATACAGACATTAATGTCTTGCGTACACACACTTGCTTACTTTATCAAGAATCGAGTTATTTTATCCAATTTGCGAGCGTCAGAGAGCCATTACCAATAGATATGAGAGACTCCTGGAACTTCCAGGTGACTTTGGTTGTCAGCTTACTTTATTTTCTTTCTGTGTTGTAAGCTATTGTACTGTTTCTCTTTACAGACATTGCTTCTTTAGGTGGACAATTGCATTACAAATGTAATATCTCTTGTGTGTTTGTTGATATCCTTTTGCATAGATTAAACAGCCTATTCAAGAAAGAAATGCTGCCATGTGCCCTCTAGAAGTTAAAGGTCACACATATATGTATTTATTTATTTACATTTTCTGTCTTCTTGTACATCAGCATTTGAGGCGCCTGTTTTAATGAGCGATGGAGAGTGAAGGAGGATGGGGGGCGGAGAGGCCCGGCGCTCCACAGACACAGGTTGCGGTGCCTGTCTGGTGTCAGACACTTCAAAGGAGGAAGTGCCAGGTGAGAAGGCAAGCTGGTGAATTAGTTATTAATGCAGGGGGGATGGGTAGGGGTGTGGGGGTGGAGGGCGGTTGGAGGAGGAAGGGAGGTGGGGGTGGAGGTGAGGAATCTTTCATGCTTTCTAAGCCAACTGTGAAGCCCTCACACCTTCTCAAGCCTCCAGCGTCTCATAATGAAATAACCATATCAGCGGCTTCCTACTGAACTGGAAGACTGCAGTGTTAAATGACATCACATTTACGTAAATGGTCCAAATGCACATAAAAATTTGAATTTAAATTTGGCGCACTAACATCCTCTTGAAAGAAGACTTGCAAAAACTTTAAATCGAAAGTTAGCACATCTTTCATTAATACTAGAACAGTTTCTCTTGATAAGTGGGTAGGCAATATAAACATAATTTTGTGTGTCATTTTTGTGGACATTGCTTGTATGTGATACCAATACCTCATAATGTTAGACACAAGATAATATATATATAACTTATATATGAAATATGGCTATCGCTGTGTGCTAGCTCGTTAGCACCCAAGGGCTAACAATCAGACAGTAAGTCAAGTCAAGTCAAGTCAGTTTTATTTGTCAATTTCTTCACATGTACTTGACATACAAAGGAATCGAAATTGCGTTTCACACTTGTCCCATGCGTAGACGTTGACGACAATAAAGTGCAGATGCACAACAAAAAAAACAATTCTAAACAATAAGGTAATGTTAAGTAAAAAAAAGTGCAAGTAGGCTTAAGGCATTATACTTAGGTAAACATACAGTATATATAAGACAAGACATAACATACATACAGTATATATAAGACAAGACATAACATAAAGTAAGTGTTCCAGCAGCGTTGGTATGTTGTCTTAGTGCAACACAAGATTGTGTTGGTAATTATTGGATTGTGTAGGTAATTATTCTGGCTGCACAAGCATTCAGTTATCTTCAAAATTTTATTTTGTGTATATAAAGGATTGGCAACAGGCTTCTGTCTACTACAGTACCAGTCTCCTAAAAAAGGCATTCAGTTCAGTTTACGTTCCGCTTGCTGCTAGCTGGGTGCATTCAACAGGACTACAAGCAGCCAATGGAAATGGAACATTTTTGAACCGCTTTACAATTATATGACCCTCTGTCCTTTGCAGACGTATATAACAAACAGGGTTCAATAATTAGCATTTTTGAACACAAAGACCACTCAGAGTGTTTAAAGCAAACACAAATGGATGGATTTAGGCAAATGGCATAAAACAATCAGATTCTACTTTCTATGACCCTAGTATTTATTAACACATTATAAACACATTCATAAAGGGTTATAATGCATTCATAAAATATTATCACTGTCATTAGTGTTTATAACAGTTAATACATTCTAATGATTGCACTTTAGTTGCTAAGTTGCTGTTTCTACATCATTTTTGGATTTTTCATCATTAAGAAAACTAAACAAGCAAACAAAAAATAGTAAAACAAGATGGAGAAGGGGAATGTTGAGTTATAAATATGGGATAAGGCCCAGCTGAGCCCCAGTGTAGCTCGGCAAAACTGCTGGCTTGGATTGTACTCTGCGGTGGTGAGGTTGGTGGTGAGGTTGCTAGTTGTCGTAGTATTAGTATTGCAGACAGCGGGCGTCTGTGCTGGGTTCTCATATCACAGACGGAGCGAGGCTTTGAAGCCACATTTTGTTCGCTCACTGCTCTATGTGCTTTGTTCTGGCTAAGCAAGGTTTCTGAAGCACACACAACCCATCTCAGTGTGCTTTAAAATAATCATCAATAGGGCTGCTCCACTCTAAGAAAGCAGAGGAGAAAGAGAGAGAGAAGGAGTGTGTGCGTGTGAGAGAGTGAGAGAGAGAGAGAGAGAGAGAGAGTGAGAGAGAGAGCACAGGGGCTCTGAGAGAACAAGGTGAGAGTCTAAATCTTTCATCCCGGCTGTAGGATCAGACCGCCGGAGGAATCCTGCCTTGGATTAGTTGCTCTAAGCCTTAACAAGGGCTCTTCTGACGTGGCACGGAGAGGCGAGACCGCGGGAGACGGCTGGATCAAAAGTAGCAGCTTCCATGGCACTCCAAGACCTTTGAACTAATTATGTGAGAATAAGAGGCAAAATATGGGAAAGCACATACACACACACATACGCACACACACATAGAGATGCACACACACACACACATACACACACACACACATTCACAAACACACACACTCTGTCTCTCTCTCTTCTTAAGAGTAACACTGTGGCATTCCGGTATTACTGTACTTCTGTTTCTGTCGATGTTTGTTTGTTTGCACGGCAGCACCGTTTGTTGACAGTGACGCGGCTGATTCAGTGGAGGTTTGGGCCGGGGTACACTGAACACTTGAAACGGCATTAAGCATGTAGAGGGCTTGTGTGAGTGTATGTGTGTGTGTGTGTGTGTGTGGGGTGGGGGGGGGTGGGGGCACAGCACGTATGCCATGTCCTGTCAATATGACTCTGGGCTGCACACAGAAGAGCCGGGCTCGGAGGGGAGATTGCCTGTCAGCACATGACTCTGTCTCTCCACTGATGACGGTAATAACTAACATTCCTCCAAGTGGCATCAAATGGAACACAGAGCGCAGAGGGGGAGGTGGAGTGTGTGTGTGTGTGTGGGGGGGGGGTGGTTAGAGAGACAGAACGAGAGATATGCAAAGAAGAGAAAAGAAATAGAAGTATGTGTTGTCACAACCCCCCCCACACTCCCCCCTCCCCCAGTCCACAATCACAACAAAGATTTGAAGCCCGAAACAGAGCTGGAGATGAATTGTAGGCTCGAGAATGGATTTGCAACTGTAATATTGTGCCTTGTGATTGGTTTTCCACAGTCAGCATTACGTTGAGATTTGAGAGGTTGAAGCCACTCTCGTCTTGATGGGCATCTCTTGGCAGGCAGGAATTAGAAGCTATTGGGTTTGTCTGTCATCAGAAAGGAAGGCACAGTCACAGAAAATGCTGTGTTTTGGCATTGTTTATTTTATGTTAATCATTCAGTCCCATGTGCTAGTAATCATAATGCCGGCCCCTCTAAGCATGCTGCTTTCAGTGGAGCGTTGTTTTTTTTTTTTAATTATTATTATTATTTCTTTTTTTAACCAACTTGTTTTCCAGCTTCTCCTTTCCCAAATATGAAAAGACTGAGGTCTGGTTCAAAGCCCTGACACGTCTTCGATTTTTTGTTGTGTGTTTTCGTCCTTTCTTGAGGTGCGCCTATGAACATGGCACTGTGTGATCTCTGCATTATGTTTTCAAAAGACCTGTCAAAGTGCCGCACCAACGTGTTGCCTTTTTCTCCTGACTGATCCTTATGTCATATATCAGTGAAAAGCATCTCAAACAACATTCAAACAATATTTTTTGCACATTTTTATTTTCTACGTGCATCAAGAAAATAAGATGTGTGATAAACTATTACCTCTTACCTCACGTTCTTGGATTTTGCCCTGTACCGCTATGGGTAAATATCACTATTTTTTCACGAGGATCACTCACTCACTTTTTGATGGCCCTAAGCCAAATTGCATTGTTTGCAGCTTGGACCTACCAAAACTCAATTACATAATGGTGTAACACATTAAAATATGTGTTTTGAGGAAGCCTGCAATGTTTTGCATTATTTAAGTGAATGATATTAAATAACGGCTCTCATAAGGAATTATTTATGCAGGTTGAGCAGTAGAGTGGTGTAAATCCCCTCTCAGACAGTGGGTCGGATTCTCGCCTCCGTGCTCACATTCATCTTCCTGCATTACTGACATCTCCTGCTGTCTCTCTCTCTCACTCCCTCTCTCTCTCTCTTTCTGTCTCTTCTTTCCTTTCTTTCTCTCGCTCCATCCTCTCTTTCTCATTCACCTGAACCTTCAGTCTCTTTGCATCCTCCACTGCTGTCTCTCTCTCTCTCTCTTAGTTTTTTCTCTCTCAATGTCCCACTTTCTCTCTCTCCCTCAATAGTCTCTCTTTCTCCATTCCCCCTGTCTGCTTCACTTCTACTCTTCCCTTTCTCTTGTCCTTCTGTTGTCCTGTCTTTCTGTGATTGCTCGTTCACTCGTTCACTTTCTTGTTGCCTCTCTTCCCCCCCACCCCTCTCTCTCTCTCTTTCTCTCTCTCCCAGTCCTTATAGCAGCTTTTCAGTCCTCTTGTGCGCTCCTTTCTAACATGTCTAATCTGAGCTTGATGGTTCTTGGAGGATACTCGAGGCACAGTGCCAGGTGTCAAGCCAGGCTCAACTCTTGAAATCCCCGTAAACCTTGTCTGTGTGTGTGTGTGTGTGTCTATGTGGGTGGTTACAGTGACAGTTTTCAACGACAAAACATAGGAACATAAGTATGCGTGTGCAAACACCCGTACATTATAACAGACCATACACACTTGAAACACACACTCCCCAAACACCCACCCACATTCACAACAGATCACATATTTCTGTAGGTGCACAGTTACACTACCTCCCTGTACATATACGGCAACACACCATCACCTGCTCCACAGAGTCCAATCACTGAGAATAATCAGTGTTCAGATTTGTTCTCACCACCCCTCCTGCAACAACAATAGGGCCCCGTCTACGCCACATAGCCATACAGTACAGCAATATGCCCTCCTGGAACTGAACTGCTAGGTTCTGCGGGAGAACTCAAAGGGAACACCATCTGTGTCTATTTTAGGAGGCTTGAGTACCGGCATACACACACTCAGATCTGGGCTGGCCATAAAGGACCCCTCCACGGCTCCACTGCCTCTAACTCATGGCGCACCCGCTGGTGAGAGAGGAGGGGGTGGGGGTGGGGATGGAGTCAACTGAGTTGCTCATGGCCTGTCCTGCTGTTTCATTTTCAAGTGGAATACTACATGCTCTCCTACTCCTACTGTATAATTCTACCTATTTTCTCAGTCCCCATTTCATTCCTCTCACTCTCTCTCTCTCTTGCTCTCTCTCCTCTTTTCTTTGCACTCATGTACTCTCTCCATCTCTGTGGGATATATTGTTGGTGTCAGATATGAATCCCTATATGAGCTGCTGTAAGTGAAAACCGTTATATTTCACATTCATAGCAAAACCGTTCAAAGACAAACTGAAGATTCCAGCCCCTTTTGACTTTGTCTCCCCTTACAGAGAATAGTTTACAGTAGAGGTAGGATACATTGTGTATACATAAACAACCAAACATGCTATTCAATTTTAATTATGGTGAACTTTGGTTCATGCTAAGGGCCTTGAAATTCAGTGGTTACAATGGTGTGTCAAAAATGTACACACTGACACATTTTAATGTTCAGAAAAATATAATTTAATTAAAGAAAGTTTACTTCTTTACAAACATGTAACAATTTAATGTTCATAATATTCATGTTCATGTTAAAACAATTGAGCATCTAGGATAGTTAAGGTCTGCAGTATGTAGATAACTCTATATTATTGCTGTACTAACTACGTGGTCTGACTATCTCTTAGTATTCTCAGGCATGGGTTCCCCACTAACGTCCAGATCATAGTGGGGGGCGTGCGATTCTTCGGTCAGACAGCTGTAGAACTCCGTGATCCTCACCCTGCCATCTGCATCCACTGTCTCCTGGAAAGAAGGACAGCAGAGCCTCTTCCACAGTTGCTGTTTGATCGCACGGCCCCTCCGAAGACTGTAAGGTCGAGGGTGGCCAGATCGTGTGGTCATCCTTGGGTCGACTACCGAGTGGTATATTCTCCTGTACCTCTCTACACTGAAGCCATGGATCTTTAGGGGTTTGTCCTGGAGCAAAGACCCACTGTTGGAGTTGAGGTGATGCGTTGGGACGGAGGCTGTTGCTGAAGGTAGCGGACGTAGATCTGGTAGAACAGCAGCGTTCTCTATGTATCTGTCCTCCAGAGGCTCCTCCATCTGAAGGAGATGGGCACGGAGAGCAGCTTCCCTCCTTTTCCTCTCAGCAGCCTAAAAAAGAAGTTTTGATTTTATTTTATTTTATGTTGTCTTCATCCCACTGACCTCAAATACATGCATAACTGTCATAAATAAGTCAATCATGAGCTCAATTGGTGCTAATCAAGTCTTTGCAGGTAGCGGGTAGGTTTGGGCATAAAAAATATGTCATTGGGTTTTTGCTATTTTAACATTTCAGCATGATAATGTCTTAACACAACTAAGAAAGCCTATCCATCATGGTACCTCAGCTTTGTAAGATGAATCAATAAGATGAGGAAAAAACATCTCCTTGCGGTCTCTTGGAGTTTTTGACCATTCAAACGGACTGTCAATGTCCACAGGACTACATTTCTTCTCATCTTCCTGCTCGGCACTTTCCTTTCTCCCGATCGAATCATGGTGGGGCATGACCTGGGGTATTTCTCTAATCTGGCTGATGCTACCTGCCAACTCTTCACCGGGTGTTGGAGGGCACAAGAAAGCAGACTGTGGGACAATCATAACCTTGGAGTTTTCCTGGAATGACTGCTCGATTGGCACCACACGACAAGGCTTGGCCTGCTTCTTCCTCCGACCTTTGCTTTCATCTTCATCCTCAACATGACCACTAGTAGCATGTGGTTGAGCATCAAGTGCAGAATGAGAGATACCTGTGTCGTCCTTCAAGCTCCCTTCTTGAATGAATGGCATCTTAGATGGGAAACCATCCTGTGCAGCTAAGTTCTGATGGTTATCTTGTTGCTCAATGTGGAGAGAGATGGCTGTTATATTCTCCAAGTGGGTCTTAGACAACCCAAATTCCTCCTGGTCCACTAAATCAGCCCATCCAGCCTACAATGAAAACAAAGTTGCCTATAACTGAACACTTTGACCACAATGTCCTGGATGTATGAGAATCTTCACAGACACATTAAAAAAGCGAATTCTCCGTATTAGCTTACATAACATCAGCTACAATCAGATTGTACCATGATATTAGATTTATGAACATACTTGTAGATTATCAGTCTGCTCTCCAGCTGACACTACATAACAAGCCTGAGTTTGCTGCTTCTCTTCAGCTGTATCCTCAAATCCCTCTGGAGTGGAGAGAAAATCAGGCCCAGAGATGGCCCCGCAGCAGGTTCCATCTCCACTCTGGAGATCTCTTAGTACAACAGGGGTTTTAAGTAGAAGATCCAATGAGTCTCCATCACTGGTGTGAAAACAACCAGTGGAGGCAGGCAGAGAAAGATGATCCTGTGAGGTAGAGGTGACCCCATCCACATTGGAGTCCCTGGCTCCATCTCTTTCAATATAATCTTCAAAACTCTTAGATGGGACAATGTTCAGTTTAAGTCCATAGAAGTCATTGACCGAATGATTCATGCCATTCTGAAAGAATAATAAGAACTAGTTAGAGATTTTTTTTCATGTTAAAAAAAAAGAAATTGTTTCCAAAATGTGTTTTTACCCCTTCCATATTGCCAAGTTAAGATTTGAAAGAGGAAATGTACGAGAAAATATTCTATTTGCAATAGTAACTGGCATCTGCATGTGCTTTGTTTAATTCTAAAGTTGACATTCCAATTTGTTGTTTTCTTTGGTTGCCCATGGCAAGTGCAATGCAGAATTTAGAATGTCCATGATGTCATTTAGAACTGGAGCTTTCACTAATCAGGAAATAACAATAAAGAACAGGGGAAACAATGAATGCAAAGATAAACAAAGATTCATTTCAAACATAGATTTTTACATACATTCAAATATATATTTGCCACTGATGTTGCCACCTGGGGGAAAGGTGTCAGTCGAGGACACTATTATTTTCAGCCAGCTGGAGGCTGCTCATGCCTTGATGAGAAGAGATGAGCAGCTCCGCTGATTGATACCCATTTCCCATGCTTCCTTTGGCCACCGTCGCCATGAGTGACAAGTCACAACCACCCCTCCCCCACCATCCCCGTTATATGTGCCTTTTGCTGCCTCGTATTTTTTCTAGCAGTGCAAATATGTATATGTGTGTGTGTGTGTTTCAATATGTGTTGGGGGCAAAGGATGTTCTTACTTTGACAGAGGTAGATAGAGAGAAAAATATATTTATTTATCCAGAAGGAAATTAAGGAGTCCAGTAGCACACAGACATATGAAATCCACCCACACATACTTCACATACTACAAGTACCAGGAGGGTGTCAATTATATCCCATTGTAGTAAACTAAAAGCAGAGGTGTGGAAAAAATGCAGAAATGTACCATGTTAAGCAAGTTTATTGTCAACATCTCTACATATACAGGATATACAGACAAATCGAAACTATGTTTCTCGCTGTCCCACATTGATGTGCACGGTCAGGAGAGCCAGAGGACGCTGCATCTACACACGCCGCCTGATTCTCCCATCAGGACCTAGCCTTACATGAGCGATTTGGGGTTCAGTGTCTTCCTCACGGACACTTGATGGGGTCAGGTAGAGTGGGGCTCGAACCTACAACCTTCCGGCAGAGACGGTTGTTGAAGCGAGACGAGTGTTCGAGAGGCTGCCACGCCTTTTTAGGAGACAGGTAGTAAAACGAACCCCCGTTAAACTTAATGGGGAATTTGTAGGAATTCACTCTATTTCCACTAATGCATTAATTTCCCTTATTTGAGCAGATTGGAATGGAACGGAATGGAAGAAAACAAACTTTATTTCAACCTATACAGCCAGAAATATGTATTACTGTCTAATTGCTAACCAACGAAAAACACACATAAGCAATGTAAAAAAAAAAACGACACAAAAAATGATGTTTATATTGCCTAACTTCTTTTTAAGAAAATGTGTTAATGTTATAACGTCTCTGACGTCAGTAATTACTGTAGGAGGCCGGAAAAGTATCAGTTTGATTACATTGACGAAGCCTAGAATGCTTTAACTTTTTTTCTAAAAGATCTTTGCTTCCAGTTACCAAACAGCTCCTCTGCCACCATCATGTTATGTTATGTTATGATATGTTAAATTATGTAATATATATATAAAAAAACTGTAAGTGCAAGTAAAAGTACTGTACAGTGCAAATTCTACATTTATTCCCATAATCATCATTGTCCCCACATTACTGTTAGCTAACCTGGCAAAGTATTTTTATCAAAGGAAAAAAAATGCTAGAAAATAATAAGAGAAGCAAGAAAGTAATAAAAAAAAACGGAAAGTTCTGATGGTGATCTTGTTGCTCAATGTGGAGAGAGATGGCTGTATTTTCCTCCAAGTGGGTCTTAGGCACCTCAAATTCCTCCTGGTCCACCAAATCATCCCATCCAGCCTACAATGAAAATAAACTCCAAAATTTAAGCTCTGAAATGAAGTCAAGATGCGTATTAGCTTACAGTACATGCATCAGCTACAATCAGATTGTACCATGATATTAGATTTATAAACATACCTGTAGATTATCAGTCTGCTCTCCAGCTGACACTACATAACAAGCCTGAGTTTGCTGCTTCTCCTCAGCTGTATCCTCAAATCCCTCTGGAGTGGAGAGAAAATCAGGCCCAGAGATGGCCCTGCAGCAACTTCCATCTCCACTCTGGAGATCTCTTAGTACAACAGGGGTTTTAAAAGGAAGATCCAATGAGTCTCCATCACTGGTGTGAAAACCACCAGTGGAGGCAGGCAGAGAAGGATGATCCTGTAAGGTAGAGGTGACCCCAACCACATCAGAGTCCCTGGCTCCATCTCTTTCTATATAGTAATCTTCAACGCTCTTAGATGGGATGATGTTCAGTTTAAGTCCATAGAAGTCATTGACCGAGTGATTCATGCCTTTCTGAAAGAAGAATAATATATATATATTTTTTTTATTAGTTTTCATGTAAAAGATTAGATTATAATTGGAGAAATTGTTTCCAAAAATAGTTTTACCCCCTTCATTTTGCCAAGTTAAGATTTGAAAGAGGAAATGTAAGAGAAAATTGTTTTTGCAATAGTAACTGGCATTTGCATGTGTTTTGTTTAATTCTAAAGTTGACATTCTAATTTTTGTTTTCTTTGGTTGCCCATGTCAAGTCCATTGCAGAATTTAGAATGTCCATAATGTCATTTAGAACTGGAGCTTACACTAATCAGGAAATAACAAAGAACAGTGGGAAACAATGAATGCAAAGGTAAACAAACATTCCTTTCAAACATAGATTTTTACATACATTGGAACATACATTCGACATACTTGCCTTGGTATTTTGACATGTTTTCAACTGCTATATGTGGTAAAAAAAAAAATAGTCTACCTGTATTTTATTTGACATCCTTTAATGTCCCTTTAACGTATCTTTAATTCTGTCATGGCTCTCACTGATTTAGTTAAAGTGATTTGATTCAGTTTGCTCAGATGAAGAAGAGAAGACGAAAACAATCTTTGAATTCTCCGATAAGCGCGTAAGTCTGTTTTTGTGCGATTTCATTTACGCGCCTTTGTACTGACTGCGCGCATTCTCCTCTTTCGACACCTGCTCCTCCCACAGCGCTTAAAGTCCAAATCGAGGCGTGTTTACGAAAGGGGCAGTATTAACCCAAATAGAGGGCAGTGTCAGTGCCAATGTCGTGGATTGTGGCTATCAGGAAAACATGGAACAAGGACTTTCGGATTAACCATGAAAATGCCGTTGTAGTCAACAGAAAACGCCAGCCATGACTTTAAATTGGAATAGGCATATCACATTACAATATTAAGCGTCTGTGCCTATGGGCTAAGCTATCAACTCAAAGTAAGACCACAAATCAATTAACACATTGACATAGTATTTCAACCACCGGAAAACGTTTGCAAATACAATTGAACAATACAATTTCATTGAATTAATAAACTGTACGCAATGACAAAAATAAGAAATAAATAATTTAGCACTTGTTAACCAGCGAAAAACATTTATAATGTGCTCCTTCTATCTTAGAACTCCCTGGAACAACCCAGATCCCAGAATCGCTTGTGACCTTGGTTTAGTGGATCATTGCTGCGAAAGCATAGCTGATTTGCTCCAAAGGCCTCACGGTCCAAACAAAGCGCAAAGTGGGGTGTCTGTGAGGGTGAGTCATACTCGCAGGACAAACCGATAAATGTGTGGCTGTCTGCGTGCTTCTCTCGTTCCCACTGAAGCAAGGCAGTGCAGGACTAGCATTTTGGTTTTAATTTTTGAGAACATGGTAGAAATATCGTCGTACTCTCTTATTTTAATTGAACAATATTTAAAACAGGAGACAGACGAGGATTATAAAAAAACAGTAACAGAGTTGATGATTTTGTCTGATAATTTCTTGTGGTTGTGTTAAATGTAGTGTAGAAAGTGTAGAAATGTAATATACAATGTCTTGAACATTGGCATGTTCAAAATGTTCAAAGTCTGTGACCGACATCAAACGCAATATACTATTTAACCATATAGTGGCACTTGACCTTAACACAGCCCTCAAAGGTGCGTAACAGTAAAAAGACTTAAGTCAGGAGGAGAATACGCCTAAGGAAACTTTCCATGAGGAACGCCCTGGTTTCAGGGTTGCTCCGCCTAGAGCGCGCAACTGGGCTTTTGGCGCGCAAGTGACTGATTTGAGCCTATGGCAGAATGCGCGCAGGCTGAAAAGCGCGCTGCTACGCGCTCTTTTTGACTTTAACACCCCGGAGAATTCCGCCCTATCTGTAGAGACTGAATACAAGGGAAGGTCTGGAAAAGTTTTATTTGGTTAATGCTGATCATGCTGATCCTACATTGTGTCTCTTCAGTGCTGTTTCATTTCGGGCCGATGGGGCCAGTTGGGAAAGTGGTGTAAGCGGGAGGCAATTCTTTAAAAGATCTACATAGCGATAATCTTCATAGTCATCATCATAAAACAAACACACACACACACACACACACACACAGGCAGATACATACACAGCCAAGTAGACACACATGCACACACAGACAGGCATGTATACACACACACAATAGGTCTAGATTTTTGCACACACACACACACACACACACACACACACACACACACACACACACACACACAATACAGTGTGGGTCCAGATTTTTCATCAGGTGAAAGGCTGGTGTCAGCACTGTTTGAGCTGCTTGTCAAGCCAACACCTCCCCCATCTTCTCAATCACTCTCTCCTTCTCTCCTTCTCATCCCTTTATCGGCCTCTTCTAAGGGTGGTCTCTTCCTACCTCAGGGGTCACGCTTAAAGGGTGCGGAAGGAGGGGAGGGGGCATACTCATGGAGAAGAGTGGCCAAGGCCAAGGAGAAGCGTAGTGCCTGGATGGTGTGGCTTGGCTTCAGATAACGCGCCGATCGTGTAAAAGGTGAGGGCCGACATTTGCATTTCAAACAGCTGGGGTGGGCTTGAGTGGAGAGGGGTTGGGGGGGTGTGCACAAGGTGCTGGGTTGGGTCGGGTGGAGGTGTGTGTGTGTGGGGGGGGGGGGGGGCTTATGCAGCCACTGATGTTGCCACCTGGGGGAAAGGTGTCAGTCGAGGACACTGTGTCATTTTCGGCCAGCTGGAGGCTGCTCATGCTTTGATGAGAAGAGGTGAGCAGCTCCGCTGATTGATACCCATTTCTCAGGCTTCCTTTGGCCACCGTCGTCATGAGTGACCACAGTTGCAACCACACTGCACCCCCCCCCTTATACTGTCATGTGCCTGTTGTTGCCTTGTGCAATACTAGGTAACAATTTGTAACTATTTGAGGCATCCTTTTGTCAGACTTTTTGTTTTTGGAAACATTCTTTTGTCGTATGAAGGACAAACTATATGTCCTGTACAGTTCAGGGTAGGAAAGAAAATATATATATTATATTATAAAAAGTATTTTTTCTGGCAGTGCAAATGTGTGTGTGTGTTGGGGGGCAAAGCAGGTTCTTTCTTTGATAGAGATAGATAGAGAGAATAAGATTTATTTACCAGAAGGAAATCAAGTCCAGTAGCACGTACGCATTAGCACACGGACATATGAAATCCACCCACACATACTCTACATCTTACAAGTACCAAGAGAATGTCAATTATATGCCATTATAATAAACTAAAAGGAAAAGTGTGGGGGAAAATGCAGAACTGTTAAGTCAGTTTATTGTCAACTTCTCTATCTCGGAATTAAGTTTCTAGCTATCCCACAGTGATGCGCTCGGTCGGGAGAGACAGAGGCCGCTGCATCTACACTTGCCACCTGGCATTCTCCTAATCACAAATAAGTAGAGAAAGCTACCATGCAAGACACCAGCCTTCGACCAGGAGCAATTTGGGGTTCAGTGTCTTGTTCAAGGACACGATGGGGTCAGGTAGAGTGGGGCTCAAACCTGCAACCTTCCGGTTACCAAACAGCTCCTCTACCACCTGTGCCACCATCATGTTATGTTATGTTAAATTATGATGTGTTAAATTATGTAATGATATGTTGTGTGTTATGTTATGTTATGCAAGTAAAAGTACTGTACAGTGCAAATTCTCTTTTCTCTCTAGTCCCCACATTACTGTAATTCAAGCCGGGGAAGTTTTGTTGTTGTTGTTGTTTCTCAGCTGCTTCATTTCAGCGGTCTTTCATTTCTGGACATCAGGATGTCAGTCTAAAAAAACACTACCAAACATATCACCTTCACCCAAAGCAGGTTTCTACTCGCCACTCAAGTGTGTGTTTCTAATTAGCTTGTGTGTTGGCTGGGAGGGAGGGGAGGCGGGTCTGCCGTTTGCAGTACACAGATGCTTTATCCAGTCCAAAGCCTTGCCTACTACTCCATCTTTAATTGCATAGAGTGGAGGGATAGGCTTGATGTTGTGCTAGGCAGAGACTGGGCGGATAACGAGGTATATGTCACGCACTTCACAAGCGCAGAGAAGAAGAGGATGGTTGAGCGCGATGATGAATATTCGGCTGACACTACAAAGTGTTCTGAAGGTGACAGAAAAGTGTGAACGTGTCTGTCTGTGTGTGTGTGTGTCTGTGGGTGTAGGTAGGCATGGATCACTATCTAGCCTTCAGTGCCAGTGAATGTGTGTGATGTGGTGTGTGTGTGTGTGTGTGTGGGGGGGGGTGTTTCTCAAAATGACTTGGTAAAGTGTTGTCAGTCTTAATCTGTTGGGGATGCAGGCGGCCGAGGCTGGAACGCTCTGTGTGTTAGTGGTGGCCGGCTTCACTTCCTGCATTCATTTGAAAAAGCACTTCATAAGCAGACATTACTCTCCACATTCCCATCCACACACACACACACACATACACATAAACACAGAAGATGAAATGAAGCCTGGACTAAAGCGTTTCTCATTCGCTCTCTCCCTCTCTCCTTTTATTCTTTCCTAAGCTCATTCACTCATCCCTGCCGTCTATTCTTCCTGTTTATTGAAACCTGCAAGATAAAGAGAGGTTTCAAAAAAAATAAATAAATAAAGGAAGAAAGACAGAAAGAAAAGAAGCAAGCGCACAGAAAGGAAACAGGACAATAAAACAGACAGGAGGGCGAGCGACGCTTGAATCAATTACATCCTAAAGAATTTATCATTTGCATTCCTATCCGCACCAGAAGCCTGAACACGGGCCAGATACCATTGTGGACAGTTATTTTTAGCCGTCTCCTTTCTCGTCCTCCCTTTTTTTGATAATTGTGTGGGAAATATCAAATTTGCATAGAGTGATTATTGTTGATTGTTTATCTAGCCATCAGAACGTTTCAATATTCTTAGGCTGACAGGTTGTCAAGTACTTAAAACTCATTTATTTGGAGAAATTTGCATGTAATTTGGCAATAATGAGGAAGGGGATGGGTGTGTGTGTGTGTGTGTGTGTGTGTGCAGTGGTTGAAGATTACAGATGAAAGCCCATCGCAGGGAGGACAAACGCCTGTCCTGGCCTCTCCTCTGTTCAGTGAGGAGAGTGAATGTCATCTCTCTGTTCCCCCACTCCATGAGTCTATATCAGCCGGTGAGGTAAAAGCAGAGGTTGTCTGTCATTGTGCTTGGTTAAAGTTCAGGAGTTTATTTGTTGCATATATTGAGATACTAACGTAAAACGTAGTAAAATTGCATATTATTAGTTGAGTTAGCTGCATGAATATTCGTTTTATGAGAAAGAAAGAAAAAGATGAAAAAAAAAAAAACTAAATAAAAATAATGGCATTACTCCATATGGATTCAGGATTCTTGAACTTCTTGAATTCCATAGACTCAGATTATTTGAGTCCAGCCCTAACACAGATTGTGGCTGTTTTGAAGTCGGGACACAGGGGTGACATCAACTATGGGGTTGACTGTTGTCGTCAGTCACAAAGGCAGGCAGCAGAGAAAAACACAAAGAGAAAATGTACCGTTTTACTCTTCGTCCATTCTCTATTCCGGTCACAGGCACCGGTTCAGCCTGAAGTCAGTCTGCCTCCCTGTTTTTTATCCCTCGAAACAGGAAGTAGGGAGGAAGGCCCTTTCATCCTCTTCCTCGTCTGGAAGAGAGGGAGTGATTAATTAGGCTCTATTAGCAAATGAGGGACCAGATGACTCTACTGGTCGTGTGTGGACAGGAGAGGCCTCTCCCATGGGGGCTCGGCTGCTGTTTGCTGTCATTCATCTGCACTGTTTTTCATTATCACACACACACACACACACTTACACACGTGTTTTTTTGCACGCATACACACACCTACACACTCATACACACT
>JAGFZM010001602.1:110847-123383 GCA_017657215.1 Limnothrissa miodon
CCCCCCCCCCCCCCCCCCCCCCCCCCCCCCCTCCACCACCAAGCACCACCACCGCAGCCCTTCCGTCCTCCCGGCTCCTACCCAACTCATGCTGGAGAGGGCCTCTCTCAGGCTCCGATTAAAACGGCTAAAGCCCTCTGGAGGTGTAGCATTCTTCAGTCATTCTCACTGGCCTCCATGGGCTCTAATGGGCCCTAAATGAATAGCACTGCACTGCCTATGGACAGATCTGTGTAGTTTCTCTGGTAGGCTTAGAAAGTGTGTGAACACTAGTGTGTAGTGCGTGTGTATGTGTGTGTGTGTGTGTATGAGGGGGTTGCAGGGTCAGGTGTGAAAGTAATGTCATCAATGACATGAAATGGATCCCTCCATCACTAGAAAATTGATTGGTTTAATTGATTGGCCCGTCAGCGCGGGTCGTAACGATATGCCGGTGGGTGTCGTATTGGCGCGGCTCTGGGCATGGGGGGGGAGAGCTTGCCAGGTTAATGAGTCTGACAGCAGGATGGCGTGTCGATGGCGGGTCACCGAGCAGGGTGGCTCAGCGGCTTTGGCACGGAGAGGGAGGGAAAGAGGGAGGTGTGTGTGTGCTGTTGGGAGGGGGGTGAAAGATGGCGATCCTCCAGGCTGGATATCTGCTATCGCCGGGGGGAGAGAGTCCTGAGCCGCAGGAAGCTGTGTGGCACAGAGCAGCACTTTGTCCTCCGCTAATATCCCAGCGCTGGCAGAGAGAGCGGACAGGCAGGCAGGCTGGGTGTGTGTGTGTGTGTGGGTGGGTAGATGGCTGGCTGGGTGGCTGGTTGGCTGGCAGGCTGTGCGTTGTCTGGCGGGTCGGTTTGCGTTACTTGTCGACACTCGTTTTCATTGCCTCCTCAGATGGCTTCGTCCGTCCGTCGCTCCATCACAAAAAAATATTCCTACACTCTTTCTTACTCAGTCTCTCTTTCCCTCATTCATCTCTCATCCTTTATTTGCCCCACCCCCCCATTCCCTCCTTATCTTCTGCCGTTCAGTTGTCTGGGTGGGGGTACAGGCGCAGTGCTGTGACGGCCAGCCACTTGATGCTGACTGCTGGCATTCGTTTGGGTCGTTTGTTCGTTGAGCTCGCCCGTGCACCTCTTGGTGTTGTGTGCAGCTTTTTCTGCTACAAAGTTTCCTGGCGCTGCGCCAATAACCAGCAACTCAACCCAACTGTCAAATCCAATTCACTGAGAGGGGGATGCTGAAAGGTTTTGGTGTGTATTCAGGAAAGTAAGTGTGTGTGTGTGTGTGTGTGTGTGTGTGTGAGAGAGAAAGTGAGAAAGGAAAGATGAAGAGTGGGGGATGGGTGAGAGAAATAGAGAAAGAAAATGAATCCCCATATTCTTCTCATATACATACTACTTCTTCTTCTTCTTCTTCTTCTTCTTCTTCTTCTTCTTGGGTGAGCACTCAGTGCATGTGGTACAAACCACACACACACACACAACACACACACACACACACACACATAGTGCCTCCATACTTTTGCCGACCACATGTTTGGCCCTGAGCATGATACATGCACACGCTCACACCCGTGATTCCATATCCATATTTCTGCAAATTCTGTGTTGGGCTTGGGGTTTCGTCCCGGCAAGGTAATGCCTCGAGATTTTGGCTTTCCATCTCTCGACCTCACTGTCGGCGAGGGCTTCCTCTTTGTCTCTCTGTCGTCTCGACGGACGAAAATCACATCTAAAGAAAGCTTCCTGCCGACGCTTGTGCCAGTTTTTTGCCTTAATAGCAGTCATTTGAATCAGGCAGAGAGAAGGAGGGGAGTGAGGCAGAGAATGTGCCTCCGGAGACGAAAATGCCTTTTGCACAGCTAATTCCAGTCAGCAAAACCAGTCAGACTGGCCCTCGATGCTCCCTAGTCATTTCAACTCAAATATCCGACAGCAGCTAAATATATAACACGGAAATCTCTTGCTTGTTTGTACTGCTGTTGCTGTGTGTGTGTGTGTGTGTGTGCGCCTTGCTCTGTGGAGGATCAGGCTAACCACTCCCTGTTTCCTGTGGCACTCTGTTTATTTGTATCTACCTCAAAGCCTCTTGGGATATCAAGACAGAGAGAGAGAGGGAGGGAGCTAAAGATGGACTTATGGAGGTCGTAGCAATAACAGTCAGACAGACAGACCATACTGAGGACACTGTCATAAATACTAGGTGCACAGAGTTTGTGTGTGTGCGTGTGTGTCTGTATGTGTGTGTGGCATCTGTCTGTCAGATCTTTTACCAGGGGGATACACTGTATCCTATCTCAAATACATCATTTATCATATCATTATCAAACCAAATCCCTTCCTTTGACTGTCATATTTGTTCGTTTCTCTTCTTTTCCGATGCTAAGATCCTATCACCTGGATAATGCTGTGATTTTATGGCAATTTTAACCAGCAGATCCCTGAAATGATCCGTGCTAATGCCTCCGTCTAATTCTACAATCAAGCTGATAATACCATTGTCTAATCCTGGAGCTCTCAGTCTGCCCCTTTAGCTTTTGCCACAGTGATCCACATAATGCCACTAACTAATGCCTCCCTTCGCTCCCCTGCCTCCCTCAGAGCCCAGCAGAAATACTGTCACCTCACAAAACATATACACATACATTTACACTTACCGGAGGAACACGCACACACACACACATTCAGCCAAGCATGCACACACTCAAACACACACACATTCAGCTAGGCACACACACACACACAGACATATACACACATACATACATAAACACACAAATTGAACCATGCACACACACACATACACACACACACACATACACATTTAGCCATGCACAGTCACACACAGATACACTAATTCATGTTAAGATTGTGTTCAGATAAGCATATCTAACATCTACCTGTAATATTTTGATAGAATATAAAAATATGTGACAAACAATGAATCACACAATAACATAAGCTTTCTGTTTACTACAAAGGGCCCAGAACAATAATTATGAAGTTAAATATTATGACAATATTTCCATCAACATCGACCAATGAGCCTGTCCCCATATGAATGACTAAATGACTAATGACTAAAAATACCCATTGTTTCTGACTGACGCTCTGACTTTTATCATTCAAAAAATTTGCTCTAAAAATTTAACTCCATGATATCGCTGCACTTGCAACGGAGACGTTGTCATTTATATTAATTAGAGCAATATAGATGTTTTTTTTGGAATAGTTACAGTTATTGTTTTTGGTGCAAATGGCCCTTGACTCCACCTGATACAACATGTAGGCAAAAATCCCTTAGCAGGCTTGTCCTTCCTCACTAATTGAAAGTCGACCGTGGTTTTAGTTGGCACCGACAGCCTTTACTGACAGATCTCCGACCACAAGTGTGGTCAGTGCAAGGGCTTACCTCTGTCATATTATGGCAAGCAGTCCTGCCCATGGAAGGGGGGAGGGGGCAGAAGAACAGTCCCTTACTGTATGTGCATCGGGCACGCTGGTGTGTAATTACAAACATAATGCCTTCGATAAACGTACACATTGATCGCAGTTATTAATAATGACTATATTTACATTTTCTAATCCGCCAGTGAACCCTGAAAGCCAGTTTATTATGGCTGCGCGCTTTTAAAATTAATCTGTATCTGATTATGTCCGCTGCAAAAGCCATTTGGGAAAAGTCCTTAAGTACACAGGGAGCTCTATAATCTGTTTAGACGCTGGGGACTGGATGGAGAAATCCTTACGTTCACGTGTCTCAGATTCATGGCCCCCGTCTGTTTGGCAAGCCGTTTCCTCGCCGAGCAGCCGTGTTTTATTTGGCTGCCCCGTCTCCCCAGGACAGGGGGACACTTGTCCTCGGTTCAGACCCCCCCCCCCCCCACCCCCCCAAGAATTTCCCTGCTTACTTTTCCGCTGCTTTTCGAGGAAGACGGAGAAAAAATGACAGCGAGCAGAACGGAACGGAAAGGAGAGAAGGAGAGGAGAGAAACCTTATTGGTTTGAGAGCACCGGGACTTCAAGGAGTTTGTTTGTGTGTGGGTGTGTGCGCATATGTGTGTGTTTGCGTGTGTGTGCATGTGTGTGTATATGTGTGTTTTTGCGTGTGTGTGTGTATGTGTGTGTGTTTGTGTGTGTGTGTTCACATAAGCAAGTGCGGTGGTGTTTTGCTGTTTGTTTTGTGTAAATCCAAACATTACCATTCAGCCTCTTTTTCTCCACCTCTCGATCTGCCAAAGGAAATAAAAGAGATTTTTAGTGTAGGATTTGCTCATGTTTTTGAACACTGTAGTACAAGGCCGTCTGTAAAAGAGGAATTTGGACTCAAAAAGATCAGGGAAACCTTTACTGGTGTTTATTAATAGTGAAGATGGACTTACTCCTACTGCTGTGACATCTCTAGGTAAATGCCCCATCCCCCATACACACATTTTTATTAATAGTACAGACACCAGTGTACAATGTACTAAACACCAAAAAAAAAATTTGAAACTGTTTTGTTGTGTGAATGTGATTTTCTTATTATAGTCAACATAACTAATTTCTAATGATAATAAAAAGGACAATAATATATACAGTACTGTGTATGTTAACTAGTTAGCTCCTATAGATGTAATGATCTATGAGTATGGTAATTATGAATGTTTGTAAAAATGAAGGAAAAAGGTTATCTCCAATACATACAGAGATGCTAAAATTCATATAGTAGTGTCATGTGGAGTACTGTAATATGTTCTGTAATATTAAGTTGGTGATCCGAATGTGCTATGTTGTGTAACAATGTACACTCTCTCTAAGTGTAGTATGTTGTGTTGAGCTTTATCTCTAGAAGGTGGTCTACAATTACTGTAGCATGTCATTTAGAGTTGAAGGTGACGGGTTAGGTACAGTATAGGGTCTAGTCTCTCCCCTCGCTACCGTCTTCTACCAACCCATAGAGGTCTGAGATGCTCAGAGGAAGCACTTTACAGATTAGCCCTCAGATCCCTTATATGGTTCTTTTTATGGTTCTTTTTTACAACTTATTGTTGATTGTATTGTAAAAGCAAATAATCTGGCGCTGAATATCTCAGTCTGTTTAGATTACATGCTTATATTATGTTTTTCAAATGTTTACAAATCCTATGAAGGAATATGGCTGTTGTGTTTTTCATCCAAATCTTGGCTTTATATTTAACAGAAATGCAGCTTGTATGTTGCTTTTACTAGCAAAGCACACTAACCTGTGTGTGTTTGTGTGTGTGTGTGTGTGTGTGTGTGTGTGTGTGTGTGAGAATGTTCAAGCAGAGAAACGGATTGGGAAATCCCATTAGAGAACCGTGTTAGTGCCACGCTTCCCTATACACACCCTGAACCCCGTGTAATCCACTCAAACACACACACACATACAAATACACACACATATGCATGAGCACACACACACACACACATACACACAGCCTCCAGACTTTGTGCCTAAACATGGAGGAGGGTATCACACAACCACAGTGCTAGCTCGACTAGAATGATGACAGTTAATCGCATAAAGCCTCTTCTCACCTCACTGTGTCCTCCAGGGACATATGTGCTGTGGTAAGTTGGACACATCCACAGTCTCTCTCTCTCACACACACACACACACAGGCACACACACACTCACCCTTACAGTCCATCAACAGCTCTAGCATATGGCCTGTCAACAGTGTGTTTACATAGGCAGTCAGAAATACCTCTGTCTCTTCTTCAAAGTACAAGACAGTAGCTGGCTGCAAGCAAACAGAGATATTCAGAATTTGTCATGGTCAAGAGAGGTTTAAACTCCAGAGTCAACTAATCGTTTAAAATTCCCAAATGTTACTCTGTTTTATATTTGTATTCTTTATTTGTTTGCTTTCAGCATCAGTTGTTGTTATTATTATTATTATTATTATTAGCATGTGTTTTTATTCTGTCACTGGTTCCCTCTGGTTGCCCCTGTGTGGTCATAAAGATGACCATTCTTAATAGCTTTGTTGACAAGACTCCATTTAGCCTCACGGATACTGTCGTATTTAACACTGACCATTTGGGGCGCTACATACATCAAAGATGAAAGAGAGAGAGAGAGAGAGAGAGAAATTTATGGGCCTTCTACTTTTACGTCTGTTCCAGTCATAACATCCATCAAAACATCTCTCTTCCCTCTGTCCAGTTTTACATCTCTCTTAATCTCTCTGTTTCATTTCTTCTTTTTTTCTTTCATCCTCCCTCCCACCCTTTCTTGATTTTTAGCATTGAGGTTCACCTGAGAAAGGAAAAGAAAGAAGAGAGAGAGAGACAGAGAGAGGGCAGGAAAGGAACATAGCAGAACAGAGATGGAGAGAGAGAGAGAGAGAGAGCAGGAAAGGAACATAGCAGGACAGAGATGGAGAGAGAGACAGATAGAGAGAGAGAGAGACAGAAAGAGGTGCCAGTGATGACATGCTCCAGTACTAATATTAATCTCCTTCATTTGGCAGCCTTTGGTTGGAGTGTCTTAAGCACTCGCCTCCTTCACTTCCTGTTCTTTCCCGATGGCTTCCTGGATGCTATTGCTGGACATGGTTCAATGAGAAGATACACTCGTGCGCACACACACACACACACAGGCACACACACACACGCACATAAACACACAGACACTGACTGATAAACACACACATGCACACAGACACACACACACATACAGAAACACACACGGTTGGGCAGCTTGTGCTGCATGTAAACAGTGGTGCAAGCAGGATGGGTAGACGTGTGGGTCTGTGCTCCTGGATTCTCTGCCAATCAACCCCAAAGCTCCTGTTCCTGCCCTCCCATTGATCCCCATTAAAATGCTTAGCAGATGCTTGGCTTTGGACTGACAAATGCTCTCTCCTTCTCTCACTCCCTCGGCTCCCTCTCTCTCTCTATCTCTTTCTCCCTCGTTTCCTTGCCATCCTTCTGTCTGATTTTGTAAAAAGGGCAAATTCATTGAGGAATGAGAGATATGAAGGCTAAAGAAATGCTTTTTGTATACACCAAAATAACGATGCTCTGAGATGAGCAAAACATAGGGAATGATGTTACTGTGACATATTAGTCCTACAGGTGCAAATAGAACAATATGTTTTAACTTACACACACACACAGATACACATACACACACACACACACATCTTTTATCATGATATTCAGATATGACCAAAATAATGTTGTTACTGTAACGTAGAAGTACAACAGCTTGTAGAGGAACAATAAGATACATCTCTGTTACAGTAACACATTAGGATGAGGTGTGTGTGTTCTATATGTGTGTATGAGGATGAAACCAGATGTGCGCACATACACACACACACACACAATAACATTTACACACCTTGTGCATGTTGTTCAGGTCAGGCCTGTACTAGCTGTCCCGGCACACTGCTATGCATTGTATGGCTATGCTGACGTCTGTCTGCAGAAAGTGACACAGCGCTCTGATAAAAGGACCTTTGTGCTGGCATAGGGGATGGGGATGACTGGGACTGGTGATGGGGCTGGGTGGAGCTGGGGTTGGAGTTGGGGTGTGGCCTGCACCATGTCCAGATCTTGCAAAGCGGTCAAGCATAAAGTTTCAACAAATGCATCCCCCCCCCTCCCACTTATTCTGATGAGATGTGGCTCAGGGTCTCAGGAAGAATGCTTTGAGCGCGATGAGAACTGACAGGTTGGAGTGAAAGGAGTCGTGTTAGGGTTTCTCTGGCAGGACAGGGGGGACAGACATGGGAAGACATTGAAAGACATGGGGCAAGAGTCTTTTGTTTCCCCTCCATTTTGTCTTGACTTCTGTCCATTTTTTCCCATCTATTGTGATGTGCCTTTTGCACAGGGTTGGATGCACAGACTGTTATTTGTAGTCGCACAAGTAACATCTTAGACGGGCTAAAGGATGTGTCAGTTACATCAGGCTCGGAAGAGGAGGAGGTGTGTGTGTGTGTGTCAATGTGCCTGAGTGTGTGTGTGAGAGAGTGTTTCTGTGTGTTTATGAGTATTCGCGTGTGATGTGTGAATGTGGCTATGAGTGTGTATATGTGTGATGTGTGTGCGTGTGTGTGAAGTGCTTATGTATGTATGTGTGTGTGTGTGTGTGTGTGTGTGTGTGTCAGGAGGTGGGAGGGCCACAGGAATAGGGAGGTGTGTGTGTGAGTGTGTGGGGGGGGGAGGATTTTGCGATGTCATGTGGGCGATTAGGCAGCTAGTCTATCTGTTGGCGTCAGCATCATTGAAGGCTCCCGAGCCGCTGCCACTACACCAGATCCATCATCCTTCACGTCAGCGCGCATCAGACCCCTCTTTGTCACCTGCTCAGACTGGCCCGCGCCATAAAAAATGGCTGTCATGCCGCCACCGCCGAGATAGAGAGAGAGAGAGAGAGAGAATGATTGCTGAAAACAAGCCGGGTTGGAAGAAAATAAAAAAAGCAGAAAGGGTGAAAAGAGAACAGAGATGGAGAGAAGGCGGAGAGAGGGGTTGGAGGCGCGGGGGTGGGTGGCTGATCAGGGGGAGGTGCTGAGGTGTGGTGGGGGGTGGTGAGTGTGTGTGTGTGTGTGTACGTGTGTGTGTGTGTGTGTGTATGTGTGTGTGTGTGTATGTATGTGTGTTTGTGTAGGTGTGTGTGTGTGTGGCGAGGTCACCAGGGAAGAAGACGAGGAAGGTGAAATAGCAGGAAACTCTCCCCAGATTAGGCCGGGGTTAAGAGAATATTGATCTGTGTGCGTGGAACTGTTGATCTCTCTTAGCGAGGCCCAATGACAAATGGCAGCAAACAGAAAATCGAGCCCTCCACACCCACCTACCATGTTTTCATTCCACGGTTCCCCCCCACCTCCTCCACTTCTTTTCCTCTCCTCTCATCCCCCTCCTCTCCTCCTACCCTCCAATGGCGACCAAACTCATCAGAGCTTCAGGGGCGGTGGAGATGGTGGGATGAAGGGGTGGAGGGATGGGGGGGGGGGGTGGCTGAGATTTCCACTAAGGAGAGTGTGACTATGAAAAAAGGGAAGAAAAGAGGAAAAAAGCAGGAACAGAAGGAGACAAAAAAAAGAGGAGTAGGTAGGAGGTGGGAGAGAGGAGAGAGATGCAGAAAAGAGCAGGGGTGCCACTAAAAATTTTCTGTTACTGCCAAGTCTTCAGAATCATCCTAACCCCACCTCTCTTTTCTGGGAAGAAGGATGAGAGGGGAAAAAAAGAGTAAAGGTGAGCAGAAGTGAAGAAAGTGGAAGAGAAAAAAGAACAGTGAAGACAGGAGAGGAGAACAGAAGAGAGAACAAGAGTGAAGATAGAAAATACAGAAGTTCTCCCATTAAGACTCAGAGAATGATATAGTGTACAAATATTTAATCAGATCACTGATTTTATTACAGCATTTATATACTAACAGTAATTGGCGATTTCGGTCACTGAGCCTGCGACAGCAAGAGCGAAACTGTTAGGCGGATCTATAAAGCAGGTGAGATCATTTGATTGGACAAGCGATTAGTGACGTAACACTAGGGTCTTCCTGGTAGAACTTTCGCTTAGAGTTTTCATTGAAGAGAGGAGAGCAGAAATGAAAATGGAGTGAAGAGAGGAGAGAAGAGAGAACGAGTGAAGAGAGGAGAAGAGAGAATGGAGTGAATAGAGGAAAGGAGAAGAAAATGAGTGAAGAGGAGGATAGAGAACAGGAGTAAACGAGAGGAGAGGAGCACAGGAGAATTGCTAGCTAGCGCTAGCTCCATACAGGCGTCTGGTTGAGAATGGGTCTCATGCACTGAGTCTGCTGATCTCATCTGCACCCAGCAGGGACTTGGTCACTTGACCCCGCTCGGTTCTGCTGATGCTCCAGTCCGCCGGCTGAGTTATGGTTCTGCCTCTTAAAGCTCTCAGACTCAGATGATTGTTCTGCCACACCCAGAAGAACATTGGAAGAACGTTCAACATTGGCAGGTGGCACATTCCCAACATACACACATCAAATTAATACATGCTTAAGGAATTACCAGGTTAGGAATTACACATGCAAATACAGTAACACACATGTTGACCGAATCCTGCCTTACCCTTGACATCATGGTCTAAAACCTCAGAAATCAGTACCTGTATCCAATGTGAGTGCCATTTCTAGTTACTAACGATATAGACTATAGACTAAATCCCAATGTCTTAGCCTAACCCTTAGCCTTGAACACTGAAGACTTGACTGGTGCAGATCAGTTGATGTAGGGAAGTTGATTTACAGTACATACAGTTCAGTGCCTAGACAAATCACCAGAGATAGAGATAGAGTGATCGCCCTTGCTTCACTCATAAGCTCTGCAAATATCATATGACAAGTGCAGCAACATGTCAGTGATGACCCTTACCGTAGCTTTGCAGTGGCTAAATATGTTGAGGAGGATGTTAGGATAGATGGAGGTACCTCTCTCTCTGCTTCTCTCCTCTCCTTTCTCTCTCTCTCTCTCTCTCTCTCTCTCTCTGGTGGGGTATACTAGTTCAGGTCTTGTTATAAGCCTCCAATAGTGAAACATATGGCCAACCTGCAGTGGAGGCTGGTTCACAGGGCTATAGCTGCAGATAGACATGTGGCACACCTGAACCCGACAGTTGGGAGGGAATAATGTGATCATCTCTTCCTTAGTTGTAGCAGACTTGGCAGAGCTTTTGAATTCTAGGGAGGCTGGCTCAGGAAACTAGGGAAGGGGGTGGAAAAGATGGATTTCTGTATGAGGTGCAAGATGGAAGTGTGTGGTTTTTAAGGTATAATTTGAGTTGATTAGAGATTAATTATATTGTTCTTATTTGAGATTTACTTTCAGATGTATATTGTATTTGGCTGTAACACTACTAAGTTGATAAAATAAAGAAATTACGAGCCTCTTTTTTGTTCTCCTTTTCTCTCTCTCTCTCTCTCTCTCTCTCTCTCTGCAGCTGGACTTGTTGGAGGTGTTGTGGTGGTAAGCTCGCCTTGCCTTGCCTTGACTTACTGCTTGGTCTGATTAAAAGTGCAGCCTTAGTCATACACCCTTAGCCTTCTCACTGCACTGTGTTTTATTTTTTTTCTTTCCTTTCTTTTTTGATGACTAAGTCAACCCTGGACTCTGTGCTCATCTCTAGCTCTAGCTCCACATCAAACAGGGCCTGAAGCTGGGGCCGTGGCCCTGGGGAGACCCACACACTTCTCAGCTCTCCTCCCCTTGCTCTCCTCTCTTCTCCTCTTCTCTTCTTTTCCCGTCCTCGCCTCTCCTTTCCTTCCTGGGAGTGCTCTCCTCCTCCCTGCTCCCTCTTTTGCTGCCTTCTTTCAGAAGTCATGTTTCATTAATCCCTCTCTCTCTCTCTCCCTCCCTCTCTCTCTCTCCCTCTTTCCTTCCTAGCTACTCTGCCACTCCCATTCTCTCACACACACCACTCCACTCAACCCCTCTTGCTTGATTGTGTGTGTGTGTGTGTGTGTGTGTGTGTATTGTACCAGTCCTGATATCCAGTGAATGGACATAGCAGAGGAGAGGCCTGGTTAGACAGTGTTGTGGATTGGGAAAGGGTCTGGGCTGGGCTGGGCTGGGCTGGGTCTGTACTCAGAAACACTGCTGTCAGTCTCTCTGGTTCCATGTGGACCTGGACCACAGTGCATTCAGTAACACCTTCCAGTAATCCATTTCAGTACAGGGCAAAGCAGTAAGGAGCTCAGTAAAATATAAGAGTTCAGATGCACCACCAAAAGTCAATTTCCGATGAATTCCGGGGAAAGGTCTGTATGATCTGAAACTGAATCTGCGTGTGAAATTTATTCAATTCAAACATGACTGAAAATGTAGTTCATGTTACAGACCATGAAGCTAATAGCTAGGACTTATGAGACATGGTACATTTGACTGCTCAAACTTCACTCACTCACTCACTCGTGTGTGTGTGTGTGTGTGTGTGTATGTGCCTGTGTCTGTGTCTGTGTGTGTGCTGTGTATATTCTGGTCTATCTGTGTCCTGAAATCTTGGAGTCCTGGGCCCCTCCATTTTTGAGAGATGGTCCACTCCACCTGTGTGAGTTCCGCACCCTCTCCATCCATGTCTTTAGCAAGTTAGCAGAGCCATGCTACATAGCTGCCCATCAGCAATGGCACTCAAGATTAGTGGCTGTCACATTCAGTGGAGCCCTGACTTGCTCTCAGAGGAGTCGGCGACACACGCGAGTGCTCTAGTAAAAGCTGACAGTTATCCATCAAGATCAGAGCAGAATATGGGGGCAAGATAAACCTCCTCTGTCTTTGCCTCGCGGCTAGCTCCGGTGAGCCGCTTGTTTTCCACTGACTGACAGAACAATCAGCCAGTGAAAACATTATTAAACAGTTTTTTTTTCAAACACTTTATCGTTTTACCCAAGACTCCCCCCCACCCCTGAAAGAATTAACATTAGACCAAATTAGCATTTTCCTAATGCCCAAAATATGACTTCACTTCTCTGCGTTTGATCAGCTTGTCTTTCCTGCTTCTTACTTGATTGAGTACAATCAGGACAGATCAGATGAAATGGCTTAAGAATGGAGCCACATAGGCTCCCCC
>JAGFZM010001602.1:131060-143601 GCA_017657215.1 Limnothrissa miodon
GTGTGTGTGTGTGTGTGTGTGTGTGTGATAGTATGTCCCACAGTATTTAGTGCAGCCAGACAAGGCACATACATCTATTATAGCATCCAAATATATTCAGTGTGTGTATGTGTCTGTGTGTGTGTGTGTGTCTCTCTGCCTCTCCCTTTCTCTCTCTCTCTAGTCATTCAAAAATATTCCATGTGTGTATTTGCATATGTTTGTATGTGTTTCTCTGTGTGTGTGTGTATGAGAGAGAGAGAGAGAGAGAGAGAAAGAGAATCTTATTCGTTCTCTTCCGAGTGGGATCCACAGCATCCTCTGCTCCTCTGCCCCAGCCCCAGCTCCAGCCTCAGCCTCAGTCCTGAAAAATGTTGGCTCTCCAGCGCCGCTGATAAAGCCCATGAATAATGCATAGTAAGTACTGTACTCAAGGCTGTAACTGAACTGTTAAAATATTGATCTTGCCCAATCATAATAAAGCGAAATTACTGAAAGCAATCCATCACTTTAAATGCCCAGTGTCGGCTGCGCCTCTCCACAGACTTAACTTGCTCAATTTCCCAGTCGCCGCGGCGTTACTTTATGACTCAATAATAATGAAGATGGTATCGCGGCAGCAATTGCAGTCGTTTTGGGTTGTGAAAGGTGGTTGTGTTGTCATGCAAATTAAGTGACAACAAATCCATGACGCTCTTAAACACATTTGGAGAATTAGTTCTCATGCCTCTGTGGATGAGCAAGAGATTCACAAATAGCCACTGTGAGCAGACGACGCATATTTACTGATGCAAGAGCTTGAATTTGTCTGCTCTCTCTCTCTCTCTGTCGGATTGTGTGTGTGTGTGTGTGTGTGTGTGTGTGTGTGTGTTTGTGTGTGTGTAAATGTAGGTACTTAAAGAAAGACTGTGAGACATATTTACTTATACACAGTAAAATATTGTATTAATACACAATGGTGTCATGTCTGCTCTCTCTTTCACGCTATATAAATGTGTGTGTGTGTGTGTGTGTGTGTGTGTGTGTTGAAGATGACAGACTGTGAGACATATTTCTATAGTAAACATGTGTCATGTTTTACTCTATGACACCACAATGATCTTTGTTATTTATAATTGTATATCTCTTTTAACACACAGTTGGTGTGTGTGTTTGTGTGTGTGTGTGTGTGTGTGTGTTCATGTAGGCATGTCCGCAAAGTAGCGGTTCATGAAGAACAGGGCCCGAGATGCTATATGATGTGGTGTGTGTGTGTGTGTGTGTGTCTTTGAAATCTGCCCTGTTGTTTCATGTTCTGGTAAACCCCCCCTTAAGGTGAGAGCGCATCACAGCATACTAAACTAAGTGCCACACTCACACACATTCTCTCTCTCTCACACGCACACCTTTAATGAGTTTTTAAATATTAAAACTAGTGCACCCTGTCACTATTGTAAGCTCTTAATTTACTGAGCAATTAAGTCCAGAAGCTCATTTATCAGCGCACGTTCATTTGCTCGGAAACCTCGTCACTTTTTATTAATTGACGTCATTGAAACTCTGAGCCGAAATGAATGCGCGCAATCCAGAGGTCGCGCAGCCGGCGGAGGCAGGCCACTCTCGTTCGAGCAGACGGGAGATAAATGGGAGCAGCACTTCGTCGATTACACAGGAGATATGGCGGGAGACATTAAGCCGCACGCCGGGGATTATTTTCACCTGGAGGAGAAAATATGGATGAAACAATACAAGGATATAAGGAGCGTTTTTTTTTTCTTTTTTTTTTCTCCGCTTCTGGCCATCTGTTTTCTTTAGGTAAATTATCCTAATGCCTCAAACAATTGTAGTTTTAACCTTTGTACCTTGCCCTCAATTCTCTCCTATCATACAAGTTAACTATAGAATATTTGTCCAGGCTACTTAAGAACACATTATTCATGACCAGAATGTATTACACACTCACTCACATGCACACTCACACAAAAACAAGTTTTAAGATTGCTGACTGATCTAAACAATGACCGGAATGTATGCTTCTAGTAAACTAGATCTGTTTGTATTTGTTTTGCTACAGCAAAAAAAAGGGCTACAAAGATAACATTTGACGTGACATCAGTCCACCCTATTGGGAGGTCGGATAAAAAGCAGTTTGTGTACATGGGTGGTGTGGAGGACACTCTGAAACATCTGTCCTGTCATGTCCAGTAGGGTGACAAATGTAAAATCTGGTATTTACCCAAAGTGGCGTTCACCCTGTCTGAATGTCCCACTGGTAGGGCCAGACACACACACACACAAACACACACACACTGCTGTCTGGCTCAACCTCTCAGTCTGTGGCTGGGGGCTGGCAGGTGGGGTCAGTTTACCAGTTGCCCCCGACAAGGGCGGAGAGCAGCCTGGCTACGGCCAACCTTTAACCCCTTGGAGGCATCCTAAGCCGTGCTGGCCTGCTGCCAGGTTCTGCGGTGTTGTGTATGTGTCTGTTGCGTTAGCCCGATAGTTAGCCCCATCCCTCATCCAGACACACAGCAGAGTCCCAAAATGCACCGGAGCATAGGCGCTCCGTCTCCCATGCAGATGCTTATAAATTGGCCCTTCATGGATGCAGAAGACAAATTTTTCTTTGCTCCTCTCTCTCTCTCTCTCTCTCTTTCCCCATTCTTTCTTTCTCTCATTCTCTATCTCTCTCCCCCTCCCTCCCACCTCTCCTTCATGCTTTGTTTTATCATTCCTTACCATGATGGGGTCAGTTGATGGCAAGCTGCCATGTGTTGAGCAGTTTAGCTCACAGTAAGTATTCCAGAAGAGGTAATTGATGGCAGTGCTATGTGTGTGTGTGTGTGTGTGTGTGTGTGTGTTTACCAGAGCCTGGTGCCTTAGAAAAGGACCACCAATGAGAATGAGGGAATACCTTAATTATGCTCTACAAATGCACTCGGTCACACTCTCGCAGTGGCTCTCTCCACACTGGTTGCATCGGATAACTGGGTAAAACAGAGAGAACAGGAGTGTGTGTGAGAGAGAAGGAGAGAGAGAGAGAGGAGAAAGAGAGAAAAAGGGAAGAGAGGGGGTGGTGGGAAGGAAAGAGAGAAAGAAAGCGAGTGAATGTATTACAATAAGGCCACCCCTACTCGTCCACACACACACACACACACACACACACACACACACACACACACACTCACACACCCTCCAAACCCCACACGGCTCCACCCTTGCACGGCTGTGTGCCACAGCACTGCGCTTCCGCTTTGTAATTGTGCAATTAGTGCCACCGCCTGCTTTTCATACATCACCACTGTCCTAGTGCCTCCACCACCAACACTGCCACCACCACCCACCCAGGAGAGAGAAAGAGAGAGGCAGAGAGAGAGAGAAATAGAGGGAGGGAGAGAGAGAGGAAGAGAGAGAAAGAGAGGGAGAGAGGTAGAGAAAAAGAGAGGAAGAGAGAGAAATAGAGAGAGAGAGAGAGGTAGTGAAAAAAAAGAAAGAGAGAGAGAGGGGGGGGGGGGTCTGGGCAGGCCAGGCCGGCGTGTCCAGGAGTGCGCGCAGCATTAAAGTGCGGGCGTTTTTTGCACAACGGCAGCCAATTTATCATGATCCGCCCGCCGCTCCCCCGCCTACCTCCACCGGCGGCAGCGGCTGTGGCAGCACACTCCTCTGTCTTTCAGGCTGACCTTGCGCACCGCTTTTGTGGAGGTTTCATTTGCACATTGTTACTTGCTTGCATAATTTCCCTCGCCACCACGCAAAACACACATGCAGAGGCGAGTGGACACACACACACACACATTCTCATGCACCCACCTACCATTTACACACACACACCCACACAAATTCACAAACCCACACAAGTTTATGTACAATGAGAAACATGTGACTGGTGACTGATTGCTATTGGTTTGTCACTTAGGTTAGTGTCTGCTTCCTTTCCTTTCCTCTCTTTTCTCATTCTAGCCCTCTCTGTCTTTTCTTGCTCTCTTTCTCACACACACACACATCGTAAAAAGGAAAAAAAATCCCTCATTTGATATCTGAAGCTAAAACAGCACATGTTAGATGGCAGTCTCCCACCCATGTATCTATGTGTGTTCTTGCTCACAGACAAACACACACACACACACACACACACAGACGCACACACACATACTGGTCTCTTAGAGTGGTAGTGGCGGGGGAAAGAAATCCCTTATTTGAAAGCTGGGGCTAAAGCAGCGTGTGTAAGATGGCAGTCTCTGTAACACTACTAATTCTTCTCAGCCCGTTTCCCCCATGTGGTTTCCCACTTTAGCTGTCATAAGCAATGCATTAAGAAGCCCATCTCTCTCTCTCTCTCTCTCTCTCTCTCTCTCTCTCTTCCTGTCAGAGCAGCTATCACCTCTGTTACCACGTCCACAGGTTGCCACGGCGAGGATTTAAAATGCGGGCGCTACGCACTCAACCGTCACCGCGGCGGCTACTCCTCCCCCTGTCAACGAAAAACGCTCGCCCGCGCTACACCGCCACATCTCTGTGACACTCAGGCCTCGCCACAGCTCACGCCGGCTTACTGCCCTGAGGCGTGAACCCGAGGGGCCCGCCACGGCGACCAGCTGGCCCTTGAGCGGTCGCCGCGGCGACGGGGGCCCTCGGCTAAAGCTCTTATCGAGCTGCCACAGTGGATTCCTCCTCCCCCTTTTGCGAGGGATCAGGAGTCTCTGCAGTCCCTTTATCTGCCATCTTGGTGGAGGAAAAAAAAAAGAAAAGAGAGAGAGAGAACTCACAGCACAGCACAGATGTACCCCTGTCCTTTCCATTCTTTCTGGGTTTTAATTCCCATGGCGTTCCCACTGAAGTTTTGTCAGGGGTGTGCTGTCACTCCGGCCTCTATCGTCTGGTGACACTGTGTCCCTGCTGTCAGCTCCAACAAGACCCTTCTCCTTCCAGTCTGCCTGCCTGAGCTTCTGCCTGCCTGGATGAGACTGACTGTTGCTGTCAGGAATGCTAAGCTAACGTATTGGGAAACACAAAACATTTTTGTGTCATTTAAGGATTATAGGATAATATTATAGCAATTATACAGTCATTATATATAGAAAGTATATGGAAACAATACGAATGTATCTATATCTATTCCATATCTAATAATATCTAACAATATCTAGTCTACCTTGGTCGTAGTTGGGAAACACAAAGCAGTTTTGTGATGTAAAGGATTATAGGATAACATTGTAACAACTATACAGTCATTATAGATAGGCCTACAGTCATGTGAACGTATACACAGTTCTGTTATGAACACTATCATCTAGTCCATATCTAATAACAATACCTGGTCTAACTTAGTAGCCATTGGATATATTCTGCATCCACAGCTTTAGCTGGGCCAGACATACAGTATTCAGCACAAGTGTGCTTGACGCTTTCACCCTCAGTAAGGGAGCGTTTTGCTTTATTCATGCCCCTCCTGCAGAGCGACATTTTGACCCATCTTCCCTCAGTCCCCAGTTGGGGTGGCGGCGGCAGCGAGTCTGTTGACAGGTAAATGTTGACCGCTGCGTGGCCTCCCCCTGGGTCTGTCTGTCTGTCTGTCTCTCTCTCTCTCTCTCTCTCTCTCTCTCTCTCTCTCTGCAGTGCACGTTTCTGGGTCTACTTGTTAAACACCCACTTGTTTTTGAATTTCCCAGAAGAGACTTCACACCTCTGCATAAGCAAAACGTTAATGCACCCACAAAGAACACAATTAACGTTAGCGCACTTAGGGAAGGCCAAACTTTTAAGGGCTTCTCTTGGTTCACGACTTACACAGGGATATGTCTCTGTGTGTGTGTGTGTGTGTGTGTGTGGAGGGGGGGTGAAGGTGTTTGTGTGTCCAACTCTGTGTGTTCTCTCCCTATGTGTGTTTGTGCATCTGTCTCCCTTCCATTTGTGTGTGCTAAGTGGCTCAATACAGGGTCAGCATTGAAGAGGGACAGTGCTCCACTCCAATGGAATGAGGTGGTTAATTGACTGTACCATTGTTTTTGAGTACACACACAAACAGAGATAAACAACTAATCAAACTTATAAACATACCATCCCCCCCCTTCTCTAGATGAGATAGATTTAGGAGGGGAATCTGTCGATTTGCCCTGGATTAGAACGTCACCTAGCCTAGCTGTCGCACCAAGAGTCAGAACTAGACAGAGCTTTGTCTGTCCTTTAGCCTTTGCACGTCTGGATAGGCTGCTGAGTATATGTTAGCTAAAATGAGGCATCGAATTAACTGTCAGTTGTGCCTAAGCAATTTGTGAGGGCTCTGTTTGTGTGTGATTACTGGCAATTTCTGTTTCGTGCAATGTTTGCAGCAAAATAATCTGCCTAATCTAAGTACTTTGCCGTTTTCTGTAGCTCTCACAAGCAGTATTTTTGGATTCTGAGTGAAAAAAGGAAACATTATTTTCAGCTTGGTGTTAACAAACAGATCTAAATAGCCTACATTTACCCACAAAGAGACTGCATAGTCTCTTTTTTAGTGCTCAATGTGTCAATTTATGCCCCTAAATCCCTTCCTGTGAACATATTTTCAATTAACACATTCACATTTTCAATATTTTAAAAATTTAACAAGCACATTTTTTATAGAGCATGTACATTTCTTTTGCAGCTAAAAAAAGTCAAATCTCACATGTTGTCTTATTACGACTCTCCTGTAAAACAGTCAGTACTACAGCCACCAGTTATTTGAGTCCTTCTCTCATGAGGGCTACTCGCTGTTTGTTCACGCATATAATGTAAGTCATTTATTGCCTGCGTTTGCTAATTATTGCCCATAGGCTATGTGGAGCCGTAGATGCTCGCTCAGTGAAAAGTTATTATTCATAATTATCTGCTCCGTGGGAGTGGCCTAGTTATTCTTTATGCTAGTTAACCTCTAGTTACAGTTCTCAAGCTAAAAGCTCCGAGCCCACTTTTTATAACTTTGTTGTGCTTCAGTGTGAGCAAAGTGCCTTCACAGAGGCACACTGTTAATGCAAATTGAGGCTGTACACAAAATATTTCGAACTGAAAATGATACATGAAATGCAAATAGACTCTAGCTTAATTTACTGTTCTGTGGTACACTTTCATAATAATGCATTTTATTCATTTTTTCTAATGAAGAGCTCTCTCTCTCACACACACACACACACACATACGAACACACACTCTCTCTGTCACAAACACACACAGGCTATCAATTAATCAAACCTCTGCCACTTTCAACAGTAACATGTCTTACATCGCACTGTCCTGGGTGGCTGTTGTGAACTGGCAGCATTTCCCCAACGGCCCTAAGTCCAGGTCCAAGCAGAAACACACACACGTGTCTACTCATAAGAAGGTGACACAGCATATAATTGAAATTCATTTGCAATTATATAAAACAATAAACACAATCTCCCATTCCTTTCATTAATAACTGGCTTCCCCTGTGAGGAGCAAGCCCTGTGCTTGTGTTTATTAGGCCACTAGCTGACTGGAAGCAAGAGCCTGGTAATAGCAACAGGAGTTAATGTAGCTTGAACAGGCCTCCTAATTGTGCTTGTCTCTGTCAGATTTGTCTACTTGAATGCCTCTAAATACCACAGCAATTAATTACCATGGTGCAGGTATGGGTTACTATGCTATTTGTGTGTGTGTGTGTGTGTGTGTGCCTGCCTCTGTGAATATGTATTAATGCGTGCGTGTGTGTGTTTGTGTGTGTGTGAGTTCCTTTATGTGTGTGCATGTGCATGTTCCTATGTGAGCATGTTTTGTGTTTGCATGTATGTGTGTGTGTGTGTGTGTGTGTGTGTGTGTGTTTGTGTGCATGCAACCCATTGTGTGTGTGTGCATGTGGGTGTGTGTGTGCATGTGTGTGTATATATAAATAGAGAGAGAGAGAGAGAAAGAGAGAGAGAGAGAGATAGAAAGATAGATAAATAGATAGATAGATAGATAGATAGATAGATAGATAGATAGATAGATATGTGTATGTGTGGGTTAGGGTTATGTGTGTGTGTGTGTGACACACAGAGAAAAATAAGAACCACTTGGGATGGCTTCACAGGCATCTGTGTGTAACTGGAGCTGCCTTGTTATGGAGTGGAATACATTAGTCTCATTTTGTCCATGAGTCTGCAGCCTCTCCCTGCAGTGCACTTCCATCCACAGTCAGTACACTTCCATCTGTAGTCGGTACACTTCTGTCTGTAGTTAGTACACTTCCATCCGTAAACATTACACTTCCATCCATAATCAGTACACTTCCATCCACAGTCAGTACACTACCATCTACTGTCAGTACTCTTCCATCTGCTGTCATGCAGCACACTTCAGTCATAGTCAGTACACTTCCATTCATTGTCAGTACACTATCATCCACAGTCAGTACACTACCATCCACAATCAGTACGCTTTTATCCACAAACAGTACACTTCCATCCACAGTTAGTACACTTCCATCCACAGTTAGTACACTTCCATCCACAGTCAGTACACTTCCATCCATAGTACACCATCATCCACAAACCGTACACTTCCAGTGAGTACACTTACATCCACTGTTAGTTCATCTGCAATCAGTACACTTCTAACCAGTCTCTGCTGTGATGTTTGCGCACTCAATCATGACCTCTGCATACTGTGATTGCTCTGCTCTGCTGTACAAGATATCCATGAATTTAATCGCCATTCATTCATTGGAATGTTGTTGTGGATGTTTGAGGAGGTTGTGAGTGTCAGCCCTGAGCGGTTGGAAGCAGGTTGGCTTCGGGTCTGAAGTGCTCTCCTTTTTTTTCCCATAATGCTCTTGGGTTAGGCCTTGTCGACACACGCCCACTCATCAACACCACATTAGTACTCGTCAGGAACGGGACCACACACACACTCAGAAACACCCACACACACACAAGCACACACACACACACACTCCTCCTCCATCCCTGCCGCCTCATCCTTCCATTGCGCTCCGTCTCCCCCGCTCCGGATGGCAATTTATCCCTGACCTTTGCGCGGGGCTGGGGAGGCTAATGATGGCATGGAGATAGCAGGTGCGTTGCATTAACCAACTTCACTGGGCAGAACAAATTAAAAAGCGCCACCAGAACGCTGCGCTGGTCACTTCATCTCCCCCCGCCATCAGTGGGGCTCAACACTGGGGTCTTGCTGCTGTACACAAAATTTGAAAACAGAAACACATACACACACATATACACAAATGCACACACACATATACACAAATGCACACACACAAACACAAATGCACAAACACACACAGACATACAAATGCATGCATGCACACACACAAACACAAATACATACATACAGTATACAAACACACACACACAGACACGCACACACACAAAGCACTTGGCATTCTGATTACACACTGGGGTGCTACTGTCAGGTGTATGCAATCTGAGCGAGAGAAAGAAAAAAAAGAAGCAAAAATCCATTCACATTATCTCACCACCTGCATAAAAGGAGAAGGAGAGAGAGAGAGAGAGAGAGAGGGAGAGAAAGAGAGTGTGTGAGAGAGACGGAGCACATTTTTTGAAAGCTATTCCACCATTAGAATATGAACTGATCCAATTTGTAATGACAAATTACAATTTCGGGTTTAGATTTTGGAATGTAAGCGGAGTTAATATTCTACAGTCGGACGCATATTGCAGTGGGATGAGATGTTGGATGCAGTCTCCCCTGGACAAATGAAAGTGCGGCTGATGTGGCTTTCCCCCACGATTGTCTCTGAAATTCACGTGTGTTTTTGTGCGATGGAGAGGTAGAGAGAGAAAAAGAGGGAGGGTGGAGGGGTAGACAAGAAGAGAAAAGAAATGGGGGAAACAGAGTCCTTTTACACTTCTTCTCCCTTCCTGTTTCTCTCTCTCTCTCTCTGTCTATCTCTCTTTCTGTATTATAATATGCAAAACACCCCTGCTGTCTCTCCCACTGCCGGCTCCTTGCCTACTTTGTGAAATCCAATCTGAGCAGCTCTCTCCATCGAAATCAAAGAGGAAAATCAGCTTGATTTGGACTCCTGCTGGTCTAGAGGATGTGTGTGTGTGTGTATGCGTGTGTGTATGTGTGTGGGGGGGGGTGCAGGAAGCTTTGAACACAGAGAGATGAGGGTGGGGGGTGGGGTCGATGTTGAGGCTGGATGCAAGAGATGGTGTGAGTCTAGGTGTCTGCTATGATTTTGTATGTTTCCACTGAACCAGAGACCTTTCCTCATGGTGTCCTACACAATATATCCATAATGATAGCTCTTATTCTCTTGGTTGGTTAGATTGTGAGAAATGTAAGAATGTAAATCCTGTGGTATTCTTATGTGAAATATATCACAGGGGGATCGACTGCATCTCTTTCACGGTGACTAAGGATATCCTGTCATCAAGAACAACATACTGTACTCTCATATTCACAGCATTTTACATATGGACATGGGTCTGTGTTCTGTGTGTACTAACCCAAACATCAACCTCTAATGGACCCTGCTAACAACATGTCAAGTGTGGATCATTTTTTGCCAACTTCCTCTTATCAGTCTTTCTTGTGCTGTGTTCTGTCATATCATCAATTGAGTTTACTCATCATAATGTAATAATAATGATAAAATATCTTTGAAGTTCCTGAACAATTTTATTTACACATTCTCTGAGACACAGTGACTGTAACAGTCTATTTGTTCACCATTCTTTATTGCTATCTACAGTAAGTGCAGTAATAGTCTACTAGATCATTCATAATAATAACATTTATTTGGCAAAAAGAAAAGCATTCCCCAGAATGATGCCTTTGGCAAAAACGACTGATTTGACACAACTTTAAAATCATGTGAAAATAATTATGGAATATTGATGTCAAAGTCACCACAGAACTGTCTGCACAAGCTCTTGTGATAGCACTGCATCAGTGTTAGGGGTTGCCTTCCTATTGGTTGGTAGATACTATAGGAAGGTAATATCCACTAGTAAGAAATTTAGGCACTATGTACCATCCATACCATGACATTACACACACATCCACTCACAGACACTAGCAATCTGCATCTGTGAAGCATTAACGTGCAAAAGGCGAGTGGTAAGATTCAGTCGGCTGCTAAAACAGAGGAAGTCCAGCCTTCTTTAGTGGGTTATTACATGCGGAGAACACTCTCACAGGACGGACACACAAATATAAGGCAAGCAAACAGTTGAGACAGACTCCCGCTGCGTTGCTGGGAGCGCTGGTGTGTACGAGCAGGAGAGAAGAACAAAAAAAACGAAGACAAAAACAGAGGGGGAGAAAACACTCCTCGCTTCAGGCTGCTGCTGCTGCTGGTGCCTTCCGCCGCCGTGGCCGGACACTCCTCAATCAAGAGAGATGTTAACCTCAATTATAGCCTTCCGGCACATCCTAAACACCCTCACTCACCAGTGTCCCCTCTAAAGAGACAGGAGAGGAAAGCAAGAAAATTAAAACGGGCTTGATGGGGGGGAAATTACGGTACTCCCCATGTCATAACCATTTCACCTCTGTAAATGACTACCTTAGCCCGAGCTGGAATCCGTCTCCTTATTTCCTGTACTGTCAAGATCGGGCCCAGAGTGGTATTTTACCTGCTGTCACCGTGGTGGGCGGGCGGCACGGTGACGTGATTACAGCAATCGGAACCCCCTTGTTAAAGTGTTTGTGTTATGTGCAATTCCACACAGCCTGACTGACAAGCCAATCTACATGAGCATGGGGTTGGCGCAGCCTCTGATGCAGAAGGTCGGTATATGAGACGGTAATAGTGACGGGGATGTGTGTGTGTCCGTGTGTGTGTGTGTGTGTGTGTGTGTGTGTGTGATTGTGAGAAAGTAAGTGTATGGTGTGCATGTGTGTGTTTGTGGTTCTTTCTACAGTATGTCCTGCGGGTTTAGCAAGTGTGTGTATGTTGGGATGTATGAGAGTGTGGCATATGAATTTGTGAGTGTGTATGTGTGTGTCTGTCAGTCTGTCGGCGTGCATGGTTGCAATTGGTATCCTTCAGCTGAGTTAATCAGACACCTGTGATTGATCTGACCACCCCCCTGTCACTCCTTCAAAATGTGCAACAGAGTAGCAAGCACCAGTGATGAATGTCTTCCAAGGCACACTATAATAACCACACACACACACACACACACACAGACATATCTATAGCTGTGTTAACCACACATATGCACACACACACGCCACACACCACACACACACACAGAGAGAGAGCTACAATTACCACATGCATCCACATGTAGCAGTGGATTCCTGTTTAATAATGCACACATCCTTACGGTAGGTGTAATGGCTGCGTAACAGATATGCTAGCTGCTACATGATAACCACTGCTATGGCCTCAACCACAGTCACAGTCATTAAAGGTCAGAGAGTACATGACCACACTCACCCAAAATGTGTGTATGTGTATACACACACATACACACGTACAAACATACACACGTACACGCACACACACACACACACACACACTCACTACTAGGCATTACAGTACAGGTAATCAGTGACAGCCTGAGAGTTTGAGGTTGGGACAGAGGGCCTTGTGTACACAGACTAAAGCAAACACACACACACACAC
>JAGFZM010001603.1:10801-25516 GCA_017657215.1 Limnothrissa miodon
TCTCTCTCTCTCTCTCTCTCTCTCTCTCTGTCTCTCTCTCCTCCTCCTGCTATCTCGGTTTATCATGAAGAGGAATCCATTTGGCAATCATTATCTCCAAGTGCTGCAGAACGTTCCAGAATGTTGATCGGTTGCAAAGCGTCGCTGGTGATCTATGGCGTGTGATGTGATGTGTGTGGGATGTTTTACCTGCTTTGCTCCTCTCCATCAGTGGGATGGGGAAGGTGGTTCAGCGCACTGATCGCCAGGACCTGTCAATGTGCCACGCCTCCTGTAATACAGGAGTGCTTCTAAATTGTAATACTCAATTGCTTCTGTTTGCTGGATGTATAGGATCACATTTGTAGGTTACAGATTTGAAAAAAATATTTTTATTTTCTGTCCTTTATCAACTTTTTATTCTTTTTAACTTTTTACTCTGTCCTTTAATCTTATTTGTTTTCTTAATTCTTGTCTTAATTGTTTTCTTACTTTATTTTATCCACTATGTTTTTATTTTTATCTTTGTAAAGGACATTGAACTGCCTACTTTGTGTATGAAATGCGCTATATAAATAAACTTGCCTTGCCTTGCCTTGCCTTGTCTGATACCTTCCCAACCTCCCAGGCAAATAATTTCAGCACCAGGCCAAACACTGACAGAAATATGAATTTGCTTTGCAGCTGCCGTGAATAAAAATGTCTGCCGGTTCTGGTTTTGGAGGCTTTTCTACACTCAGCTTTGTGATTTATTTCTGCTCCCTTATCGAGATGAGAATGGTGTTGATGAAATAATGAAAGTGTTTATTGTGTTTATTTCAGTTTGTTAATGTAATACAAGTTCCTTTAACTCCCACGCACCCTTCTTTAAAATCCTCCACCGTCCAGCATCATCTCCGCTGCCCTGAATGTGTTCCGCCTTGATCTGCATTGCAGTCTCCCTCCTTCTCTTTAATCTTTCATCTATCTGCCTTCAGTTTAGCCTCTCTCTCTCTCTCTCTCTCTCTCTCTCTCTCTCTCTCTCTCTCTCTCTCTCTCTCTCCCCCCACTCTTTAAATGGCTTTGGTGTGATGTAAAATGTCTTTGATGTACTGTAATGTTACAACGTTGTCATTGTAATGTGCGCTACCTATGATATTCCAAATGTCTTAAATATTAAACGTCTTTTCATTGGCAGGTTAATGCGTTCGGTGTGAATGTTGAGTGTCTGTAGTAAGGTCAAATACCTTTTGCTTAATGTTAAATGCCTTCAGCCTAAATATAAATGTCATTGGTGAGGTGTAGGATCTCTTTGGTCTAAGGATGAATATCAGGAGTGTGGCTGATAGAATTTCTCCTGTGGAGCAGGTGGGTTGGGACTGTTGGGACCAGAATGCAGACAGTGTAGAGCAGGCCATTGACGGAGTATTTTAAGTGTGTTTTAGGATGATGAAGTGTGTGTGTGTGTGCGTGTGTGTCTGTTTCTCTGTCTGTCTCAGGATACTGATATAGTGTGTCTGTGTGCGTGTGCGTGTCTGTGTGTGGCCAGGATGCTGATATGTTGGCTGGAGATGAAGAGGTTTGGAGGAAGCTGAAGGATGTCCTGCCCTCTCTGGAGCAGCTGCAGTCAGAGCAGAGTATCCTTCTTTACCCCTCCACCTCTCCGATGGGGTGGGGGTTAGTCGGTATCACATCTTTTGAAAAGTTGGGCAGTTTTGTCTACATAATGGGAAACTAAAAAGCACAATAAATAGTCTATACAATCGTATGCAGCAACTTTTGAAATGATGCTATTTCCCTTTGCTGGGGATGTAATCAAGGTGGAAGGTGTTTGTTGCCAAGGAGACCACCCTTACCATGAAGCCCAGGGAGAACTGGTCAGATAGTGATATTTGTTCTGCAAGTTCTAACCCCATGGTCCTCATGTTCCACTGGTAGGGGATCAAACCACCAACCCTTCCATTTCAAACCTAAAGCCCTAACGAGTCGGCCACAAGTGCTGCTGCGTTCGTTCCGTTTCTGTTTGTTCTCCTTTGTTCTTAATTCCTCCTCCCTCCTTGACCGTTCCTCCTCCAGAGTGGACTGAGTTACTGAGTGAAGGCCGTTCCCTGGTGGACAGACACGCGGACGCTGTCCCGGACTCCAACGTCTACATGATGCGGCTGCTGGACCTGCTGCTGGATGTCTATGTTACTCTGGGCCAGTATGACATGGCCCTACAGCTGGCCACCAGGACACTCCAGCCTTACAGGTCAGAATTGGGTTCTCTGTTTTTCATCGGTTTCTGTTACACCTCTATGTGGTTCTATATATATTATTCTAAAGCCTCATGTTATAAGTATTACATCAAACACTGCCACAGTGGAATAGCCTAGACTACCCTGGATAAAACAAGATGCAGCTGCATGTGTTGATGGGCCTTATAATGACAGATATAAGAGCTTAGTGAAATTAGCATGAAAATAAATTATCCTTAGGCTCATACAGTTCGTAAAACTTGTTTTTTGACCATCAGAAATTATTCTTTGAGGCTCAATAATAGCGTATTCAAATTTGTGCGTCTAAAAGTGACCCAGGAGCACTGCTAGAGATTCTTATTCAGGCTCATTTAAAAGGGTTATAACGAAACAATTTGTATTTCCTGCCCCACTTGGCGAATTCAACCTGGTAACAGGCGGTTGGACCAGAGACGGTTATAAACGACCTTTGATTGGACCATGCAAATGTAGGATGTGTATCCTTCCCCATTTACCTGCTGGCCTCTGTTCAGATTGTCCCGATTCAGTGCTGCCATTTCTAGTTTGAAATTTACATATAGAAGCAGGCGGGAGACGGTGTTGAAGTTTAGGTATGGTCCATTGGATACCTTAAGCTACCTAAACTCAACAATAACAAGGTAAATGCGGGTTTGCATTCTATGACTCCTTAAAAAATCTCTCCATTTCATTTTTATTACTTACACTCCTCTCCTCACTCATTTTTTATTCCTTTCCTCTCCTCTCCTCTTGTCTTTCCTCCTTCCCTCTCCTTTCTCTTCCTGTCCTCTTTTCTTCCATTTCTTTCTTCTCTTTTCTCCTCCTCCATTCTCTCTGTTCCTCTTCTCTATCCCCTGTTCTTCTCCCCTTTAATATTCTCTGTTCTTTTCCCTTCTCTTTATGATACGTTTTTTTGTCTTTTTATGTTTAGTCATTCGTTCATTCATTCATTTGTTCATTTATCTGTCTGTTTATCCATTTGTTAATTCATTCACTCATTCACTTATTCATTCATTCATTCAATCAATCATTCATTCACTAATTAATCTATTCCTTCATCCAGTCATCCATCCATTATTACAATGAAATCTGTCCCTGGCTGTGATACCTACACTGGTTTCCTCCATGAGAGAAGCCCTATTTCTCTACCTGAGAGCTCACACTCCCGTCTTCCTCTCTCTGTGGCGCTTCCAAAGCCTCCGCCCCATAAATGTTTAACACTGTCAGAGCTCAGTTTTAATAATAGATCACACTCGAACGCCCCGTGCAGGCTACCTAAATCCCTCACAATGCACACACACAAACACACATACACACACACACACACACACATAAAAACACACATAAACACATAGCCTCACTTTCACCTATTCGACACAATCCAGATCACACCAGGTGGAAAGTGCGTGTATGCGTGTGTGTGTGTGTGTGTCAGCAGGAGGCGTTGACAAAACATCATGTATTGGGTATGTGTGTGATTTCTCAAGATACTTTGTCGGCCCCACCTGCACAGCCGTCTATCCAGGTGTGCAGAGAATCACAGACCCAGGAGACGAGGGTGAGAATCGTACGTGCTGATAAAATAATGATGTTGATAATTAGCAATGTGGAGGTTTCAATTTGAACTCAAGAGACAGGAAACACATAAAACAACCTCCGTAGCTTCTCCCAGAGAAAGAAAATTTTATAATAGGAACCTCTACAGTAGGTGACTTTAGCACTATTTTTTTCCAAAGGTTCATTTGCACAACATGAGTGCAAATACAGCATTTTTACCCAGAAACCCACACATTGAGATACAATGTGAATATTTATCATATTCACTGCAGTGTTATTATGGGCTCAAGTGAGGGATGGCAGCATTTGCAGGCGATAGCAGTCGCATTTGTAACACCAGCGCCTTTCTTCACAGACCTAGAGATCATTTGTGTATTCGAGTGTATTTCCGGGAAATGACTGGTTACTGGTGTGTGTGTGGGGGGGTCTGAACTCACTCAGGCCTTAGTGAAGATACTGGGGTTGACGACAATGAAGAAGATGTCAGACAGATACTGTACGGGCCTGGTGCACTGGTAGTCACAACCAGGGGTTAAATTGGGATTTGCTATGTGGGCGGGGGCTCTGGTCTGGGGTCGGAGCGAACAATATTTGTTTTTTTTTGACTGCACAGAATACACACACACTTTACTACACTATGTTGTTGTGCAATGTTAACTCACTCAGATAGCCTACTATACTGGGAATTTTTAAGTACAGATTGGAGTCAGAATTTGGACTGGCATATGCATGACATGAAATATAATAAACGTCACAGACCTGTCATACCTTTACCACAAAAGATACACCAAGATAAGCCTACACAACCATGATGGTACCAAATCAAATTGCTATTGGGATATTATGGCTGTCAGAACATTTTAAATCTTGTCACAAATACCTGTAGTCTACTATAGAACTTTAAGTGAAAAAATAGCATGTGAAACACGTGCAGAGGGGAAATGCTCAATGTGTTAGTGTAGCCTAAATATTGATCCTTTATCAGAAACTTTCAAGGCTTGCATGATCTGGAGTCAAAACAGTTGATTTATTTTTTGGGATAAATGTTGAAAAATGCCAGTCAAAATTAGCCTGGCTAACGCGACTGAAAAGCTCTTACAATCTTAGTCTGGCCATGCTACATTGCTAAATGAATTCTGGGAGGCGGGCTTAACCTGCGTTCATAAGATGCCTCTGTATACTACTTGACGAATCTACAACCAGTCAGACCACTAACTCTGATGACGTAGGCGTAAGCTCGTTTCTTATTGGTGCCCACAGATTTGAGATAAATAATTCCTCTAAATCGGCACCATGGCCATACTGACTTGCTCGCGAAATTGAATGTAGCGTCACAGGAAGTATGGGCGGGCCCAGGCTAAGTCAACAAATTTATGCAATGAATGCAACCAAAACATGCATCCTAATATAAAGACCACCACTGCTTTTTTGTATAGCACTACATCACTTGTTTCAGAAAAAAAGTCTAATTATGCATAACGTTGGCTAGTATAAAGTGAAACCAAGACTGTGTCAACAGTTAATTGAGGCTTAGAGCAGAAGCAGACGAAAACTGTTTTATTTGTTTACCAGAGGTAGCCCAACTTCAGGTGACGTTAGGTTTAGGTCAACTTCGAGCAGGAGACTATCTCTGCCACAGCACATGGCTTACAGTGAGGCAAACATAAACACACACACACATGAAAGACATAAGAAAAAAAATCTGGTTCCTTTCCCACTTTTCTTTGTCTACAGTTGTTTACAGAGTCTCACAACAAACACACACGCACACACACATACGTACTGTACACACTGTGTTGCTCCAGTGTGTGTGAGATGGCATGCCATCGGCGTAATGCTACTGCCACAACATCTCTTATAGAACAAGTCTATTCAGACTGCATTCAGGACACTGGGACTGTCTGTGTAGCTCTGCACTTGACAGGCCTCACTACATATGGTGTTATGTCAGACCACTGGGGATGGCTTGTGTGTGTGTGTGTGTGTGTGTGTGTGTCCTGCACTCATGCAGATAATGGTTGTTTTCTCACTGCCTCCTATTATGAGTGTATATGGGTGTTGATGTGGTAGTAGCAGTGTTTTTACAGCCTGTCTCCTAGATCTTTTGAAGAACCTCACCCCCACATGATGTGCAACACACATACACACTCACACACACACAAACACACACACACACACACTGCACCAGAGCACCCTAGAGCATTAACTAATGGTCTGTCAGAGGGTGCCATTGAAGCATTGCCACTTCAACCAGTCCGCTTCTCTGACTATCTTCTTCTGAGACAGACATCTAGTTGTGGTGTGGTTTAGTCCAGTTCTAGCTCTGGTGCAATGCTAGAGCCCCACTGCGGTTCCAGAGCCCAAATAAAGTCTCAGCCTGTCTAAAGATGGATCACCTGCCTCTGTTCTCCCTGCAGCAAACTGCACTTCCTTCTCTCTCGTTTTCTTTCTTTTCTCTCTCTTTCTCACTCTCTTTCTCTCTCTCTACCTCTTTATTTTTTCATCCCTTTCTCCAATGGATCCTCCCTTTCTCTCTTTTTCTGTCTCTCTCACATTTGTTTTCTTTTTTTTCCACACACACTTTCTTTCTCTTTTTAGACCTATTTCCTCCTGTTAAGTGTCTTTCTCTTTTTCTTACTTTCTTTAATTCTTTTTGGACTAGTTTATATTTTCGAATTTCCTATTGCATCTCTCTTTATTTCTTTCTGTCTTTCTTTCTTTTCTCCTTCATTTCTTTCTTTCTCTCTCTCTCACTGTACATGTCTTCCCCCCGTCTCCACCACCCTCCCCTCTCTTTCTCTCTCTCTCTCTTTCTCTCTCATGTCTACGTGCTCCTCTAGCATGCTTCTAACCCCCTGCATTGCTTGAGTAAGTGTGCAGGTTTTCTCGTCCTCATGCTTGTTTTACCCATGGTGCAGTTTCAGGCCCCGAGGCACTGGAGTGTTCCTTCTTCTGCCTGTTTAAAAATGATGCCTGAAGACAAAAAAAAAAAAAAAAAAACACATTTCACTGCCTTTGTTGAGGTGTCAACCCAAGCGGCAGGGGTCTAAACGAAGCTGGACGGGGTTCCATTACCGTCCCTTTCAGCCGTCCATCCTCCTCTCTGAGTCCCCTGCCGTTCCACGGCGTGCGGAGGCACTGCGGTTAATAACACCCTCAACAAGCTCGGCCAATTATTTCTGGAATTGGCCTCACTTATACTGGAGAGGACCTGGGCCTTTCCTGGCCAGGCAATTATTACAAGTGGTCCTGCTTCTAACGGGGCACACACCACACATACACACACACACGCACACACACAGCCTTCTAGTCTTCAAGGGTTTTTTTGAAAGCAATACCAACTGCACTTAAAGTAAGAACAGCCACCTGACAAGCCCATAACAGATTTTTCACATCAGAGAGCGTGCACACACACACACACACACACACACACACACACACACCTTCCTTCCTTCCCTCCCTCTCCCTATCTGCTGAAACCCCAGTGTGATAAAAACCAAATAGTCTTGCATTAATGCTAATGCCATTCCGACTATTTGCCAGGAAGTAGAATGTTTTTGCATATTTAAAACTATCTATTTATCCATTTGTTGCCCTTGGCTGTTGCCAGTTAACTACACATTGGCATTTACTTATTTACATACAATTCACCCCCCCCCCCCCCGTTCCGTACACACACACAGAAGAAAAACAGATTACACATCTTGGCTAAAGTAGTAAAAATTGTTTTAATTGCTTTATGGCAAAATTTATGCAAAAGCATTAATTAGTGCAGCGTTTTAGATCTCCGCTGACGATCATTCATCTGATAATTAAATCAATAGCATGGCTGCTCATTACTCATGTATGGAAAGTGCACGGCTCTATACTTTGAACTTCTCTTTAATCTTGCAATTAAAATTTAAACTCGCAGTTTGCTCTCATGAGGACGAATTGCAAAGGGGAGTGACAACTTATAGAATTAAATGTGCTATGTGTTGACTAATTGGTTAATTATCACCACGTTTTATTTTAATTAACAGTTGTTGCTGACTTGAGCTCCTGTTGCTAGTAAACAGTGTTGATAACCACTTATTTATTCTCTGTATTCGCTTTGACATTTTGCCTCATGATACAGGGTAAGTTAGCAGCTACAGCACACTCTAGAAACTGGACTGGTACATAAACCTGGATAGCATGCTAGTAGTGGACTGGAAGTTATTCCAAGAAGATTGTGGGAGTTAATATGGAGGTTGTGGCACAATAGAAGTGTCTGGAGTACTATTATGTCCCCTCAGGTCTCCTCATGTCCCCTCATCTCCTCTCATGTCCTCTAATGTCAGTCAGCAGTGCAGTTGTAAAACTGAACTAAAATTTAAGACTTTACTAAACTAAAATTCAGTTAATGTGTCCTGACAATCCACTAACTGTTCTTTTTCTGAGTACACTGTAGAAACCTGACTGGTTCAGAAATCTTGCTAGCATGCTTCTAGTGGTTGGGGAGTTAGTCCAAGAAGATTGCAAAGTGGCAAAATCTGGATAGGTTGAGATGGAGGTCGTAGTAAATATGATAACAGAACAGACTGAAGACCCCATTCTCTTTACTGATAAAATAACACAGACTACTCTGTTAGAGGTTTTACCACTTTTAGGTTAGCCAGTTGAATCAGGAAATTGCAAAGCACACAGTGAACACACAGTGAAGCACACACACTAACTCAGGATGGTAGGCTGCTTGCTGCAGCAGGGGAGGAGAAAAGGGTTAGAGGTTCCTTACTCAAGGGCATTTTAGCCAGGTCCACTGGTCAGAGGTTGAAACAGCATCCCATTGATTCCAAGGCCAAGGCCCTAACCAGTAGCCACACATATGTAGAAATAATGATCAACAAATGCAGGCTCATCCAGCAATGGCATCTGCACCTGTAAGGTAGCCTACAGTCATCCTATTACGGCATAGAGAAAATAATCTGTGTTTGAGCATATCTGTGTTATTTAGGACAGGTAAAGTAAATGGCAAATACAATTTCCAAAAATGGTGCCTGTGTTCCTTGATGTGGTTATTTGATTTGGCATCTTGCATATTTTATGCATGTAGTTCTTTAATTAAAATAATTTACACAATCTTGTGCCACTTTAGATTTGTTTCAGAAAAAATCATTTCAGTATGCACATGTACTTACTGTACAGATGCTATGTCACTTGAAACAGGTTTAAAAGAAACGTCCAGTCGTTTTGTTGTTGTTGTTCCTAATTAATAATAGAATCAGCTCCGCAGTGCATTGCACCTTCAGACAAAAATGATTTTTAAAAACAAAACCAAAACAGATTCAGTACATTTGTTCTCTCTGTGGACATATGGAGGATGTTAAGACGTCAAGTTAAGTCCTTTGGTGTTATTTTGTGACTGAAGCTCAGAAATTGAATTGAGCATTGAAATGGGCATGTCTGGTGAACAGTGCAGAAATTTCATATTATACCGTATTACAGGGTATTTCAAAGTCAGTCTGTGTCTATGTTTTCCATTCTCAATGCTTCGCTCAAACCTCTCATCTTTCGCATGCTCACGGGGCGCATGGTGGGGGAGTCAGTCCGCCAGGGGGATTACATGGTCACCATAGACCTTCAGGACGCCTATTTTCACATAGGTATAGTCCCCAGGCACAGGCGTTTTCTACGCTTCGCCTTCGAGGGCAGCGCGTACGAGTACGCAGCCCTCCCCTTCGGTCTGTCTCTAGCACCTTGGTGCTTCACCAAGTGCGTGGAGGCGGCGATCGCTCCTCTACGCGCTCAGGGGATCAGACTCCTCAATTACTTGGACGACTGGATGCTGCTGGCGAGTTCCAGACAGCTCCTAACGTCACAGGCTCACACTGTTTTGCGTCACCTGCACAGTCTGGGTTTCTTAGTGAACCTAAGCAAGTGCATGCTCTCTCCGTCTCAGGAGGTCGAGTTCTTGGGCGTGAGGCTGAACTCACGCTCAATGAGAGCGACGCTCACTCCGAAGAGACTTCAGGACGTCAGGGCGTGTCTACGCCACTTCAGACTAGGTGCCTGCGTTTCGGCCAGGCTGTGTCTCAGACTGACGGGCCTCTTATGCGCTGTCCCACTCGGCCTCTTACACTTACGCCCGCTGCAGCTTGCCTTAGCGGAACTAGGTAGGGGTGGGCAATATACCGTATGCAATATGAATTTAGCCAATGATAGAGATTTTGGGTCATATCGCCATACCGTGATAGGCTCATTGCGTCTCCACAACCATGTGAAAAAATGTTGACCTGTAGCTTCTGCGCTCTGAAGGAGTTTCTCCCTCTTCTCGGAGGAGAACACGTTCTTGTGCGTACAGACAACACCACTGTTGTGGCGTATATCAATCACCAGGGCGACACGCGCTCTCCGGACCTGTTTCGCCTGGCGTACAAGCTGCTCACCTGGGCCTCCCGCCACTTCCTGTCGATTAGGGCGGCGCACTTGGCAGGTGTTCGCAACACAGGCGCGGACCTCCTCTCCAGGGGTGTTCCGCGTGCAACCAACTGGCGCCTCTGCCCAGCCGTGGTGCACAGCCTCTGGTCCCGCTTCGGGCGGGCACAAGTCGATCTTTTCGCCTCGAGAGAGAACGCTCAATGCCCAGCGTGGTTTTCGCTGGAACAAGATGCGCCGCTAGGGTCAGACGCGCTGGCGCATCCGTGGCCGCGCGGTCTGCTCTACGCTTTTCCCCCCCTTCCTCTGATGCGTCAGGTATTGGCCAGGATCAGAGCGGGGGCTCACAGGGTGATTCTGATCGCCCCCAATTGGCCATCTCAGAGCTGGTTCTCAGATCTGGTCTCACTGTTGGACGGCCAGCCATGGACCCTCCCTCTGAGGAGGGACCTCCTATCGCAGGCTCACGGGTCGCTCTGGCACCCCAAGCCGGAAGCATGGAGACTGACGGCTTGGCCCCTGAACGGGCGCGTCTCCTAGAGAGCGGCCTGTCAGGCGCAGTTATAGAGACCGTTCAGGCTGCTAGAGCTACATCCACTAGGTCGTTGTATACACTGAAGTGGCGTGTATTCAGCACGTGGTGCAGAGATAGAGGCTGTGATCCTCTAGTCTGCCCTATTGGCGAGGTGCTTGCTTTTTTGCAACACCTGTTTGATCAGGGTCGTACACCCTCTACTTTGAAGGTGTACCTCGCAGCTATTTCAGCATGCCATGTTGGCTATGCTGGCGTTTCCCCAGGCGCTCACCCCTTGCGTCGCGCTTCATGAAGGGCGTCAGGCGGCTTCGCCCCTCTTCCTCTCCTTCGGTCCCTACTTGGGACCTGGCCACTGTCCTACGCGGACTGGCCCTTACGCCCTTTGACCCTCTGTCGAGTGCCAGTCTAAAGATGCTTTCCCTTAAGACTGCGCTTCTGCTCGCTCTGGTCTCTGTGAAGCGTGTTAGCGATCTGACTGCCTTGTCAGTCAGTCCTGACTGTCTTGAGTTCACGCAAGGTGACGCGCGGGTAACGCCAAATCCCTTTTCTCGCCCGAAAGTGCTGTCTACTGACCCTCGTTCGAGGGTCATTGAGCTCTCAGCCCTTCCTGAGACGGGCAGTTCTGTGCCCGTCACTCTGTGCCCGGTCAGAGCCTATTTGACGCGTACGCAGAGTATCAGGAAGCCGAACCAGTTGTTCGTCTGCCATGGCGAGCGTGCCAAGGGTCAGGCCTTGTCTACCCAACGCATGTCGCATTGGCTTACTGAAGCCATACGTCTGGCATATGAGGCGGTGGGTGTTCCTCCGCCTGCTCATATCAGGGCGCACTCCACCCGTGGAGTGGTGGCTTCTTGGGCCTTCTGGAAAGGCGTCCCTATGAAGGATATCTGTTTGAGCGCTTCGTGGGCCTCAGGCAACACCTTTGCGTGTTTTTACGCATTGGACATCACCAGGCCGGGTGTAGCAGAGAGTGTTCTCTCTGGGCCCGGCGGCGGTCCCATGGATCTTCCCACCTCAGGCTCCTCGGTGTAGGGCTCTTGAGGCTTGGTTGTAGTGATCCACTCGTACGTTTCGGCTTCGAAATGAAAGAGAACGTTACGGATACTAACGTATCCTCGGTTCTCTAAGTGAGAAGCCGAAACGTACGCTTCGGGCCTCAATCGCCAACGCTGGCGAGCTTGGCAAAGAGGACCTGAAGCGTAAGCGCAGTCAATATATAGACTTTCTGACGTCACGCAGGGCTGTCTAAGTAGTTGCCTGCGCGCGTCAGTGCACTTACTGCCCTTTTTTCAAAGGGTTGGTTAAAACTCTTCAGAAAAGTAGGAGATGATAGGCATCATCCACTCGTACGTTTCGGCTTCTCACTCAGAGAACCAAGGATACGTTAGTATCCGTAACGTTTATTATACATGTTCTGTATAAAACGTATAAAGCTCTGTGAATTCAACCATAGCACTGTCCTAGGCACATAAAGCAAGGTCCTTGAAGGCACGGTGGGGTATGTAATGTCCTAGTAAAGTCCAAGCTTGATCCATAAAGACAGAATTGACTGGCCCATTCGGAGCACTGACATCAGCCCCATCAGGTGCCTTTGAGAGGAACATTGGGGAAAAGTGTGAGTCAGATCTTATTGTGCAATATGCCCGCAGTGCTCAATCTTCCTAACCTTGTTCTGGATAAACAGGTATAAACTCTTTAAAATCAACATTGAAAGCGGCTGTCCTATAGGAATGTATTAAGCTCCCTGTAACTTATTGTACAGGTGTTTGCAGTACATTTCTCCAAATCGTGTGTTTTTTTAAAGGGCATGTGGATGTATTTTTCTGTGTGTGTGTGTCATACTCTTTAAAGGGTTTATGAGAAGCTTATGAGATGACAGAGTTTTTGTGGCCTATTTGTGTGCTAGCTAGTTTCTTTTTTAAACTGTCTATAAAGACCTGGTATGTGTTTTTGTGTGTCTTTCCTGGTGTGTGTGTGTGTGTGTGTGTGTGTGTGTGTGTGTGTGTGTGCGTGCCCTCTCATGAGTGTGGTGTAGTTGATATTCTCCTCGATCTGACCCAGTTAGAGTTTACTGCACTGTAAGCTCTCTCTCTCTCTCTCTCTCTCTCTCTCTCTCTCTCTCTCTCTCTCTTCCTACTCCCACCTGCACCTGAAGGGTTGTTAGCATTAGCATTGATTGACTTCAAAATAATGGCACCATAAAGTGCTAGATCAGCGACAGTAATAATACACCAGCAATGTAATGGGCACCCATCCTGGTAATGGGCATAGCATGGTAGGATTAGCAGCAGGTATACTCTACCTTATCTGACCTGAACTTCACTTTACTTGACCTGAATTTCATATGACGTTATCTTAACTTTACTCTTCTTTACTTTTCTTTACCCCCACAGCATGACTGCTGACAATCCCATTCGGGCAATAGGCATGGTAGGGTAGCAGATTATCCGATTTATCCGACTTTACCTTTACTTTAACTTAGGATGTCTTTAAACTAGTCTACATGTGTTTTTAGCAACTGGATTATGACACTTGTCACATCATAGACTAGCATAGATTAGCGTACTGTAGATTAAACATGGTGACTCCAGGATCATTAGCAATGATCATTAGCATAGCTGCTCATTAACAATGCATTAAAACTGGAGCGATATAGGTGCCTTTGCTATGCCTGAAAAGAAACATGAACTCCCCACTATATGCACACACACACACACACACACATGCACACAGTGTCTGTAATTGTTATGGCTATACAGTACACTGTGTGTAGACGGGAACGGGAGTTACCTCTCACTGTGTGTGTGTGTGTGTGTGTGTGTGTGTGTGTGTGTTTGTGTGTGTGTGTGTGTTCCACTAAAGCCCTGACGAGCTGCTCTGTAATTAGGATGTAAATGTGGGCCATTAGGCTGTTGGTGCAGTGAAGAGGAATGGGTACGCCATGCTGTCATGGCCGCTGGTCTCATCCAGAGATGCAGGGAACAGGAACAGACGAGGAAAGGAGGAGAAAGAGGATATGGAAGGAGAGGAGTGGAGAAGATACATAGAGAAGAGGAGAGAAGGGATGAAGATGGAGAGGAAAGGACAGTTTGGAACCAACAGGCTCAGAAATATAGATCTGAACTATACAGAAAAGCCCCGGAGAAAAAAAAGCTGTCTACATCTGGAGAGGAAAAGGTAGGGAGGGAGAGAAAAAGGGATGACAGAAGGGCAGATTAGACTAGATTAGGAGAAATGAGATGAGGGGGGAGGAGAGAGGAGGAGAAAATGAGAAAAGGCAAGATGAAGTGAAGAGATGAAAAGAGAAGAGGAGAGGAGGAGGAGATAAAGGAAAGGTGAGAAGAGGGAATAAGCAAAGAGGGGAGGAGGAGAGGTGAGAGAGAGGAGTGGAGAGAAGGGAAGGAGAGGAAAGGAGTGAAGAGAAGAGAGGGAGAGGAGAAGAGAGTGGAATGGATCAATAAAGCCGGAGGTCTGTGTCCCTCCTCTGTCCCACTCACCTCTTTACAACGTCCAACTGGGACCTTGTCCTACTTACTGGGTTCACTAGTACAGTCAAGTACGTGGGCCTTACTGTGCGTTCACACCAAAAGCGACCAAAGCTGCAAAATCGCCGGAAGTAATCGACTTTGTATGGACAGTAAGCGACCAAAGCGATAAAAGCGTCAAAAGCGACCAGCTGCAAAAGTTGAGCGACTAGAGCGACTAAAAAAAGTTAAAGACAGTTTAACTTTATGCAAATTAGCTATGACACGTTTCGGCTGCAAAACACTGGCGACCAATCGGAATGTAGACGCTCTTCGCTTGTTTGGCTCTCAGGGAACATACAGGGAAACTTCGTTCCTACTGCAGTTTTGTTCAGCCGATGTTGTATGGCCCAACGCTTTTCGAGATCGCCACAAAAAGGCTATGATCTGTAGCTTATGTTGCACCCAACATAGTAGCCTAATCGAAATCCCTTTCTCTGCACTGTTTTTTTATATTCAAAGTAGAATGAGTGCACATTACGATTTGCAG
>JAGFZM010001603.1:30516-50613 GCA_017657215.1 Limnothrissa miodon
CACACACTGACAAAACAACACACACACTCACATACATTCACATACACATACACACACGCGTACACACACACACACACACACATACACGCCCTTCTCAGTGGAGTACAAAACAGCCCATCAGCATCTACAGACACCCCTCCTCTGGTACTGTCTTCTCTGAGAGACGAAGCTCTTCATCATCCCCTCTCCATCAGTCCTTTCATATCATCATGGGATGTTTTTGGTCTCATTTAAGGCAGAGTCAGGTCTGATATGTCCTCTCCTCTCCTGCCTCTACATCTGGATGCCTCGTCCGTCTCCTCCTCTTAACCCAGATAGAAACTCACTCATGCACTGTGTGTGTGTGTTTGTGTGTGTGTGTGTACTTCAAAATATATGTTCTCTTTCTCTTCTCAACATGCACTTCAGTGTGTGTATGTGTGTGTGCGCGCAGGTCTGTGTGTGTGTATGTGTGTGTGTGCACATGTCCATTTCAGCCTGTTATTTATTCAGTACCCAGACATCAGTCTCTCTGAGTTAGTTTATCTATGGGGGGAGGGGCATAATGCTCATTAATGAATGTGCTCTTACCGATGACCTAGAAGACCCCAGATCTTGTCCAGTTCTGGTCCACAGTTGGTCAGTAGCAGAGGCCAGAGCATAATATGAGTGCTTCAATGAAGATGACCTGTTTAAATCTCAAAGAGAATGGGAAACAGCAATTGTCTGTACAGTAGAATCATCATGGATTTCTCTCATCATACCACCATATAACATTAAAGGGGACATATTATGCAAAAACTCACTTTTTACGGGGCTTTGAGTTCATATTTGGGCCTCTACTGTTCTTATAAACTGTCCAAGCGCGAAAAAAAAACCGTCCATCCGTTTTCTGACGGTCAGCAGAAAGACTTTGGTGTCAAGAATATTATGCTCCTGTGAGCCATTTGGATGGCTCCCTTATTTTCACGTCACACTAAGGGAATTGGCATAGACCAACCCCAGCACCTGTCGAATACCCACCCATTTAGCCAAAGCTAATGTCAATCTGCTTAGATTAAGAGATGTTTCTCTCCGTAGTACCTGGGCGCTTTTTAAAACGCTGCCGCCAGTTTTTCAAGTTCAGAAATACGTCGGGTTCTTTTTAGAACAGCTGACCAATCATTGTCAGGAATCAAAACTCTGGCGTCCTGTGGCAATCAGCATTAACAGGAGACGGTCGAGGTAGATGATTATAAAATGTCAACTATTAACACCATGAGCGATATGACTTGCCAATTTCACTGTGTAATAGTATTGATCTATTGAGTAAAGTTATCCATATTTGGATTTTTTTGGTTACCAGTTGTCTTTATTTCAGACCTTTCAAAAGTTAGCATGTTAGCTAATATACGTGAGATTAGCTCACGTTCATGACATGGGAAAAAAAGGTTATCAACTGATAAATGCTGCCAATGCTTTTTTTGTACTAGAAAAAGCCTCGGGGTCGGTGTTTTTTACTTAAAAAAAACCCACCCAGTGTGAACACCTTCTAATGCTAGTTAAAATATTGCCTGGGTTTAAATGAAATGTTTATCATGTTATCATCAGTGGAGGCGCGCCATCAAGTAACGTTAGTCTAAAAGCCCATAGTCTGACGTTGTAGTTGTAGCCTCACTTTTTTAAAACGTTACTTGAACTATTCAAGCTTTGTTGAGTTTTAAATGTTAGCAAATACTAAATGTTGTAAAGAGATGGCATTATGTTTCTAAAAAATAACCTTACATTAGGCTACATTGTTGTGGCAAACTAAACATGGTAGGCTACCAACGAAGGAGGGATCCAATGGTAACAAATATGTTTATTAAATGAGTTTATTAAAAAAGTTGACTAAAAATTCAGAAACCGCTTGCTGCATTCTTTCTGTTTGTGCTGGTGGATCCTCTTGTTCGGCATCGGGGTCTGATATCGGCTCTATTTGCAGTTATTTTCGAGCAATGTAAACAGTTCACGCAGCCGGAGGCTTCTCATGGGCAGGGCGGGGCGTGACCAGCAACAGCTTATTTGCATAAAAGTGACAGAGCCCTTAAACGGCTCAATTTGGGAGAGACCGAAACTGGCAAGAACGTTTAGTACTTACTCAGCCCCGATGGAACCAGGCAGAAGCAGGGACTAAAAACTGGTTCTGGTACCTGGTGCTAGTGGAAACACACCGAACGCGGGCCGAGTCGATTGGTGTAGAGGTACTAGTGGGAAAGCGGCATTAGACTCCGGTCGTAGAGCCATTGCCCGTGCACTCAAACTTACCACAACGTTGCCGGGAGCAACTGCTACAGCTGACACATCATTGTCTATGACTGACTGTGTCTGCGATTTAAAAATAAGTTTTAATACATTTATAACAGAACATGAATTGTCATTCAGAATTTCGCGTCACCCTGTGTAAAAAGCTGGCAGAAGACAAAAAAGAGTTTGCAGGACTTTGGTTACAACTCAGAAAAAAAAAGAAAAAAGAAGTGATAATGGCCTTGATTTCACTTCTAATCTTAGCAGTTCAGTTCTTTAGCACTTTGAGCACTTGTTATTGAAGCACTTTAAGAGATTGCTATTGTTTAGCATTTGTTTAAGCACTTTAAGCTCTTGTTACTTTATTTTTGTTATTATTGTCTATTATTGTTATTGTATATCATTGTATTAAGATGGTGGCACAGACATAAATGGCTGCACAATGTTTGTTTGTGTGTGTGTGTGTGTGTTGTACATCTGTGTGTGTGTGTGTGTGTGTGTGTGACAGCCCCCTCAGGCCATATCTCTAGTAGAGCTGTATGCAACCCCAGAGAGAGGCCTTAAGGCAGGCTAGCGTTTGTGCTTTATGAGGCAGGGCTGAGCCTCCATGATTGTTTTTACTGTCCTGTGCTCTGACCTTTGGCTGAATCAGTCAGGGTCTGATCTGCCACTGGACACTGTTATTAGGTGTAGAGAGTTTGTTTCACGCACTGTCATCTTCACACTGCTTCAAAAAACTTGCTTTGGTTATTTGCTGTATTTTTGTGTGACTGTGTGTGAGTGTGTGTGTGTGTGTGAGAGAGAGAGAGAGAGCTTGAAGTGTGCAGGTTTTTTCATTTGTTTGTGTGAGTCTGTCTGTTTCTGAGTGTCTGTGTGTGTGTGTATCTGTTTGCAAGTGTGCATGTGGGTTTGTGCATTGTCTGTGCGTTTTGTGTGTGTACAAGTGAGAGAGAGAAAGAAAGCCTTTTAAGTGTGCAAGTGGGTGGGTTTTTGCATCTGTGTGTGTGTGTGTGTGTTTCTACAGTAGCACCTAGTGGTGTGTGTGGCATGTTCCATGTGTCGTGAGTCACGGCTCAGCTCGATCGGAGTATTATTTTAGGAGTCATCTCTGTGCTGTGCTGCGCTCGAAACCTTCAAACTGGGATTGCGAGCTGCCCTCAGGATGTTACTGTGCTTCAACTCTCATCTGTTGTAGCACACTGGACGTCCTGATTGTGTGTGTGTGTATGTGTGTTGTGAGCATGTGTTTGTGTGTGTTAGTGTGTGTGTGTGTGTGTATTTGTGTGTGTCTATGTGTTTGTCTATTCAGTATCTGACATACATTTTCTTCATTTCTTCAAACCTCTATAGAGGACTGTACTGTGTCTGTTGATTGGGACAACTCTGAATTATCTTGCTGCTGATTGGCCCAGCGCTGAATTTTCTCACTGTTGATTGGCCCAGTATTGCCTTTTCTTCACGGCTAGTCCTCTAGTCATCAGCTCTGCTCTGAGATATAATGTGTGTTGTGTGTCACTGCATGCAGACATGGATTGCCACTGTTTATTGTGTCGTCATGACATACATTACCTTTGTCTTGCTCTAGCCAAGTGTGCTGTGTGTCTGACTCTCCTAGATCTTCCTCTGTGACACTTTTAACCTGACCTACTGCTGCATTCATCCCTAGAACATCCTCTCGGGAATATGACTACATCCCATAATATACTTACAGTCTCGGCAACAGCAGCCTAGTCTGCACCGGCATCACATTTTTCTTAATGTAAATGGATTGCTCTTACATGCTAATCTGATGCTTACACTAGCATTAGCTCCACTTAATTACAGTTAATTCGCTGCTCTTGCCACAAATGATGGTGATCACTACCCACCCAAGCGCCCAGCCAGCCAGCCTGACAGAGTGTATTTCAGAGCGGTTAAGCCTGGAGAATGTATCCAAGCAACAGTGACTGCATGAGAAGACTGTGACAGCTCTAGATTCTGATATCAGCTCCAACTCTGTGTGTGTGTGTGTGACTGACTTAGTGTGTTCTTCACTAGAAGCCTATCCGCCTCTATTCACACCAAAAAAAATAATAATATCTAACTACAGCAAAAGATTTAAAATATTTTTAAATGCTTGTTTTTTTTCTGGCAATCACATTTGTGTATCACACCCCAGTGAATGTATATTTAAGGATTGTGTGTGTGTGTGTGTGTTTTTCCAGACTCTACTATGCTGACCCCCACCCAGCCTGTGGCATCCAGCTGATGAGGGTGGGCAAACTCCAGCACCTCCTGGGCAGAGTGGAGGAGGCTCTGCAGACCTTCAGACGGGTGAGTCTCTACCTTCAAACGCCGAGTCTTTACCTTCCAATGACGAGTTTTTACATTCAAACTTTGAGTCTTTACCTTCAGAGAGGTGAGTCTTTAGCTTCGGACAGGTAAGATTTCACCTTCATCCGGTGTGGTACCCCCCCACCTCTCCTAGACTTTACTCCTCTACTTTCTCTCCTCTCCCTAGCTACGCACACAGGCAGATGCCAGGATCAAGGCCGATCTCCACGGCCCTAAATTCAAGTTAAATAAAAAGCAGGAGACAATAAAAATGAAAAAGGCAAAGGGAGAGGAGTAATTGTGTTGTGTGATTGTGTCTGTGTGGAGGATGACACAAGTAAGCTTAGCAACCAGAGAGAGAGCAAGAGAAAGGTAAAGTGAGAGAAAAGAGGAGAGTGCGTGTGTCTGTGTATGTGTCTGTCTGTGTGTAAGAAACAGAGGAGAGAGGAGAGCAACTGGATTGAGAGAGAGAGAAAGAAAGAAAGAAAGAGTGTGACAAGAAAAGAGAACAGAAAGAAAGAGAGCTGTGTGTGTGTGTGTGTAACAAGATCTGCCAGTGGAGATGTGCTGCCCTGGACAGGAGCCTAATAGTGTGTAGATGGCCTGCAGGCTCATTAGCCGCCTGTCCTCATCAGTTAGCGTGAGGCAGCGGGACGCTAAGCTAATGGAAGGCCTTCCTCTGCTTCAGGACAGCAGGACAGTGGGGGTGGATGATGGGTGATAACCTACCTGTCCAGACGTCTAAGTGCACCTCCTGTCCTCTTCCAAGAGCCAAAGCGTCTGACGTTACTTGTCTAGACATCACCCGCAGCCTCTCTGCTCTGTCTATCTGCTGACCTTGGCGTTACGTTGCTCACAGTGTGACACAGTGTTTGACTCAACATGTGTCTCCTCCATGTAAAGCCCACCTGTTTGTACATACCTTCATCATGGAAAACCTACCTGTCTACCCACCCCACCCCTTCACCTCCTGCAGTTAAAAACCCACCTGTTTAAATATCACCTCAACCTTCAGGTCTCCGCCTCCTTTAATCTACCTACATCTCATCCATTATCTCCATTTTAAAAACTCACCTGTTCAAACCCTTCAATGTGAAAACTCACCTGTTCATCTCCATGTGAAAGCTCACCTCATCTTTTTCCTCTTAAAAGCCTTCATCTAACTGCAGGGCCTTATTCAGCTTACCTATCTGAGGGTTGCTCAGACATCTAGGTCAAAGATCACCATTTTAACCTAGGGCAGGCCTATTCAATTGGCAGCCCGCGGGCCACATTCGGCCCAAACGTGGCGCTCCAGCAATAAAAGTGAAACACTATTCACGAGCCTTCAGAATGTAACTTTGGTCTTTTACAGAGGGTGCGTTCGGAAACACTCCGAGCTCTCCGAGTACACTCTGGTCCTTTAAAACTTTTCTAAGTAGAATTGTCGTTCGTTTATTCAGGGCATCACACTTTCGAAGTGTTTAGAGCGTGTTCAGAGCGTACACCGGCCACTCCGGCTGAAGGGAGAGAGCAGCAGAGCGTGACGTCAGTCTAAATGAAAACAGTGCTACTGCTAGACGAAGTTTGTAGGACATACACCAGTTCTGGATTGATTTATGAATTAAAGCTCATAATTGGCAGGTAAAAAAACTATCAAATTCCCATTGAGTGTCAGCCTGGGTATGATCATACAGTAACCACAGTATCTATAGATGAGGGCAAACATCTGGGAACTTTCCCATCACTTGGTTCATGGTCCTTACTTGTCAAGCAACTGATTTAAACATTAACCGCTATTTTTACCTGCTCTAAGTGTTTATGTTCATTTTGATCTATCAGAAACCGTTCGTTTAGTCACAGAAAAATAACAAGCTCATCATCAAACTTTGGAGCGTTATTCCATTATCAGAGTGGCAGATTAGCCTATTTCTCAACGCACCCAGAATATCAGAAACAGACCAAGCTAGTTAATGCCTCCTCCTCCACCCGACCTCATTTTAGAGATGTGTAGGCTAATATAAATTGCACGCATCCTCAATATTTTTTAGATTGTTTTCAATTTTGAGTATCCAATGTCGTCAATTTAAGGGTAAAAAATATATATATATTTTTTGTTTGTGAAAAATGTCATAATTGTTAATGACTGCTGAAAATGTGTGGGCCAACTTAAGATCTTGGTTCTGAAATGTGGCCCAAATGAAATCTTAATTGAATAGCCCTGACCTAGGGTAATCATTCCACCTTCTCCAGGTAAAATTGTACCTGTTCAAATATCAACTCCACATCCAGTTACCTAATTGCACCTGTTCAAATATCAACTGTAGGTAAGACTACAGCTGTCTGACCATCTCCTTCACCTCTGTCACTAAAAAGGATTATCCAAAGAGAATCAACCCAAAGCCATGTTGTTTGACAATGCCTTTGGCAAAACATACTGTAGACCAAACAGGCACCTAAGTGACTAACTAATAAGAGTCCCTCCACAAGGTAAAAGCTCACCTGTCTAAATCAAGACTTTTTGGGGTAAACCAGCACACTTAGAACTTGTAATTGACTTGTAATTGGCCGCTCATTCTCCAGGTAGAAACACACCTATATGGGGATGAGAATGTAGAGTAGGGGAGAGGATAGAGGTTGGGAGAGAAGAAGGTAGAGTGGAGGAAGTGAGAGTGTCAGAGGAAAGGAAAGATGGGATGGGAGAAGATAGAATGTCATAGAATGAGGAAAGGAGAGAGGATGACGGAGCAGGAGGAGGAGAGGAGAGAGGAAGGGAGAAGAGAGGAGAGGAGAGAGAAAAGGGTTAGAGGAGAGGAGAGAGGATGTGAGAGCAGAAGAGGGGAGAGTAGTGAAGAGAGCAGGGGAGAGGAGAGGGGGGGATGGGAGAGGAGAGTTTAGAGAAGGGGACAGGAGGGGAGAGGAGAGGCAGGGAGCGGGCCATGTGAAGGGTTTGTTTAATGAGCTAATCTTGATCTGCTTGGCTGTGTGTGGAAAGCTGAGCAGAAGGCCTCTGTGGCGCCAGCTCCCTGGTTGCTCTCGAAGGAAAAGCGGTCCAAACTAGATTATTCAGCGTCATTTTCAAATGCAGCATGAATCCTTCATGCCGGTGTGAGCTGGGCTCGCTCTCACATTTCTCTTCCAAATCTCCGACACTCTCTCTCTCTGTCCCCTCCCACTTTATCTATACCTCTAATCTCTTCCTCTTTCTTACTGTCTTTCTCTCTCTCCATCTTTCTCTTTCTCTCTTCCCTTTCTATTTCCTCTTTATTCTCTTTATCATCCTCACTCTGTCTATTCCTCTCATCTCTTTCTCTTTCTTACTTTTATACTGTACTTACCTTATCCATCAATCTCTCTCTTCCTTCCTTTCGCTCTCCTTTCATCCTCCCATTCTGTCCATCCCTTCTATCTCTTTCCTTTTCCAACATTTTCTTTATCCATTAATCTATTCTTTCTTCTTTCCCCTTCCTCTCTTCACATCCCTCTCATCTCTTCCTCCTTCTTTCTCTTTCTTATACCGGTATATATCTCTTTCCATTCTTCTCCATTCTCTCTCTCTCTCTCTCTCTCTCTCTCTCTCTCTCTCTCTCTCTCTATCTCTATCTGCAGGCCTATGGTATTCTGAAGGTGACCCATGGGACAGAGCACACACTGACAAATGAACTACAGGAGAAGCTGCAGGAATGCCAGGCAGAGATTAGCCACAACTGAGCCGGATGGGAACCGTGTCTGAGCCACATTCAAGCAGCATCTCCACAGGCCTCTTCTTTGTGTGTAATTCAAACATTCACATCACTCCATTATTCGACAGTGCAGACAAGAAAAAAGATGATGCGTTTGTCAAGGCAGTGATTAATAACATAGGGGGCGAGGGCGCTGTCTGAGTAACAGTGCTCCCCTTTACTCTATGGCCTACTCTACTCTGCACTGCACTGCACTGCACTGACTTTGGACAAAACAACCAACCTCTGGGATCTTAGGGCTGGTCCGCGCTGGGACCATCAGTGGGACTGAAATTTGGACTGAATCCAGAAGCTTCCCCGAAGCCCTATGCCTTTAATGACTTAATTGGCAAGAATTATAAGGGGAGGTCCGGTGTTATTCAATCCATAGGTCTATTCTTTCTAGTTCACCGAGTGTTCTTTCTAGAACGACAATTTCATACCAAATAGACACATAGAAAATCCACAGCTAACCCCATTTGGATAGTAAATTAAATTTGTCCTCCAAGTCATTGTCATGAGCACAAACTTAACTACAGAATACACCAAGGACTACGAATACTTGTATTGCTTTTATCTCTTGTGTTTTCTTTTATTTACTTGTGTCTCTGAATGTAATTGGCTAGTAAACAAAAATGATATGAAATAAAACACTTCTCCAGCCACCTCATGGTTATGTGTGTTCTTTTGTTCTGCATTACACTGAAGACCAGAATATCCACATACAGTATTATCATACATATCATTCAAGTTTTAATAGACTGGATGTTTCAGTCAATAGGTACCAGGACCTATAGTATGTATCAACCAGAGTTTGTTGATTCAGGTTGTGTGGTTGTCAAGTTATTCCTAAGAAAACACGTTGGATCGCCCCTTGTTTTTGAGTTTGTACAGCGTTACGAGAGCTGACCACCAGATCTATGCATTAAAACTCACTCCAGTATATAAGTTTCCTGGGGACAGAAAACCAATCAATGGGTGGGGGGGGGGACTTGAACTGCCCCTGTGAACTGCCACTCCGCGCTGGGACTCCTACCATCAGTGGGACTTAACTGCCCCTGTAGACTCGCTATGCTAACCATTCTAGCAGTGGTCATGATATAATTCTCCTCTCTCTAAATCGTTACGGATACTAATGTATCCTCGGTTCTCTGAGTGAGAAGCCGAAACATACGAATGGATGATGCCTATCATCTCCTACTTTTTCTGAAGTCAACTTTAACCAACCCTTTGAAAAAAGGTCAGTAAGCGCACTGATGCGCGTAGGCAGCAACTTAGACAGCTCTGCGTGATGTCAGAAAGTCTATATATTGACTGCGCTTACGCTTCAGGACCTCTTTGCCAAGCTCGCCAGCGTCGGCGAACTGAGGCCCGAAGCGTACGTTTCGGCTTCTCACTCAGAACCAAGGATACGTTAGTATCCGCAACGTTCTCTATCGTTTCGAAGCCGAAACGTACGAATGGATCACTACAACCTAGCCTCATGAGCCCTCCACCGAGGAGCCCGTGGTGGGAAGACCCACGGGACCGCCGCCGGGCCCAGAGAGAACACTCTCACGCGCATCACCCTGTGCGAATTCCAGACAATCAGGACTGACTGATAAGGCAGTCAGGTCGCTAACACGCTTCACAGAGACCAAGGCGAGTAGAAGCGCAGTCTTAAGGGAAAACGTCTTTAGAACTGCACTCGACAGAAGGTCAAAGGGCGCACGTGCCAGTCCGCGTAGGACGGTGGCTAGGTCCCAAGTAGGAACCGAACGTGTGGAAGAGGGGCGAAGCCGCCTGACACCCTTCATGAAGCGCGGTGCGCGCCAGGGGAAACGCCAACATAGCCAAGATGGCATGCTGAAATGGCTGCGAAGTATACCTTCAGTGTGGAGGGTGTACGACCCTGATCGAACAGGTGCTGCAGGAACGCGAGGTGAGACGGAGGTGCGGCCTTGGGTGAGTCAGCCTTCTTCTTCGGCTGTTGCGTCCGTTGAGGCGTGCGTGCGCGCGTCTGGGGTGCAGCCGGTGTAGCGGGCTGAGACGAAGCGCGCTTAGGGAGGACGGGTTGCAGGGCCTTAGCCACCGATTTCGTCTTTTCCAGGCGCTCGCACTGTAGTTCCAGAGCCTGGCCGAAAAGCGCATCAGTGGAAATGGGCGCGTTCATCAAATGTCTCTTCTCCTTCTCGGGCATGGAGGAGAGGTTGAGCCATAAGTGCCTATCAACGACGACTAGGGAACCGAGGGAGCGCCCGTCGGCCTTGATCGCCGCTCTGATGGCCAATGACGTCAGAGAGGTGGCTCTCCGCAGCTGATGGAGAGTCATGTCTGAGGGCTGAGCGGAGAGGTCTGCCACCAGCTCCTTGGACTTGGACGACAAGAGGAAGGCAGTGTTCATCGCCCTGATCGCCTGAGCCAGTGCAGATGAACGCCTTCCCCACGAGCTGTTCAGTGCGCTGACACGGCTTAGAAGGAAGCTCGGGAGGAGAGGTCCAGGTGGTGGCCGAAGAGGGCGCCAGACACCCTGCTACTGAATCCTCGACACATGGGAGACGCAAAAGGCCAATGGCGCTCGCTCTCTCTATTGCGTAGAACGCCGCGTGCCCCTGGAGGGGAGCAATGGCGGCGAAGGGGGCCTCCCAGGCGGCCTGGACGTCCGCCACGACCGTGGGATGTGCAGGCAGAGGGAGGGCATCCGGGGAGGGTTGCGCGCCAGAGAAGTGGGCGAAGCGCCCTTCTGGACAACGCTGAGGTAGAGGCAGGCCTAGCCTGCTAGCCGCCTGAGTAGCCATGGAAGCTAGCTCGCTAGCTAGCCGAGCGGCGTGGGTCTTCTGGACCGGCGGCATGGATTCCACGGTGGCGAAACCCTTCGCTTGGGACGACAGGAACGAAGCGACCTCGTCGTCATCGATGGCCTCGATGACCGGCTCATCCGTGTCGTCGAGCTGGGGCGGCCCCGATGGAGCTAGCTGCAGGGCTAGCTGGTTGGGCCGCGGCTAGCTGACTAGCTGGTAGCTGGCTTGCCGCTGAGTAGCTAGCCGACAGCTGAAGAGTGGCCAAGTAGCCCAACCGCGTGCGAGTATGCCGGGGAACGCTCAGCAAAATGGCGTTTTTGAAGTTTTTATTTTGCCAGTGTCGTAAGAGAAATTTACTAAGTGTTTAAGAAATGAAGAGTCCGGAGAGATTCAGTGGATGAAAGGCTTTTTAGTCGAGGAACCAAACTTGACGAGATCCCGGAGACAAAGTCTACCGGACAAACAAAACACAAGCTTTTTATACAGTTGAAAGTTGGAAGACATAAACGCCCCACCAACAGGTCTGGTGATGCCCTGGCAACCATAAAACAATAAATTCCTTTTGCCTGTCGAAACCAGCAGTTGTCGCCCTGCTTATCGGTCAGACCAAATATGCTCAAACGGCACCATTTCTCCCCCATCGTCTGAAGGGCACTTCCTGGCCTAGAAAGGCCCCAAGGGACTGGAGATATTTTGATTGTACCCAAATTGTTTTACAACAGCCAGCTGACCTCGACAGACAGAAGAATTCTGCCACCAGGCACAGTCATGCATTTCAGATGATCACACTAGCTTATTTGTTACATCAGTTTAGTCACCAGTCATTTCTCTTTGTTCATTACACTGTTTCACCACTCAAAGTTTGTTCTTTCATTTGTATCATTTGATTAATAACAAGAAACAACCTTAATCACACCATTAATTTGCAGTTCTCTAAACATTTCATTAAGACAATTCAAAATTCCTCCCACACCAGCTTGTGTTTTTTGGGTGGAGATGGAGATGGGGCTGGGGGGATGATAAGCTGGCTGCGGAACCTGACTGGCGTAACTAAGCAGTGTGTGTGTGTGTTTGTGTGTGTCTGTTCCATACCCTCTTATAATGGATGATGTTCTTGGGCTCCCAGACCGTATGAGTGTGTGTGTGTGTGTGTGAGAGTAAGCAGACATGTTCAATTTCAATTTCTCTCCCCAATCACATACCCTCTCCAGCTGCTACTGTTAGATCAGTCTTAATGCAAACTGTTGCTCTCCAGAAGGTTTTGCAAAGAAATGGAAAATTGCTCAGGCGTTTGAGTTAAATGAAATAACTGAATCCAAGAGAGGATTCCCCACGTCCCATGTCCCATGATAAGTCGTGGCATTTCTGCAGTGTTGTTGCCAAAGTAACAGAATCCCACCGCATGTTCTATGTCTGATGCACTCTGATTTGTTTTTCTCTTGCATTTTTGTTTATTTGCCCTCGAAAAGAAGCAAGCCATCGCTGACGTGTTTTATTTCGGACATGTTTTGTTTCAGACCTTTTATTGACATGGAATTAAAATGGAACAGATGTGAATCCCTCACTTCTCTCTCTCTCTCTCTCTCTCTCTCTCACTCTCTCTCTCTCTCTCTCTCTCTCGATCGCTCCCTCTCTCTCCCTTTCTCTCTCTCTATCTTTCTCAAAGTTCTAAAATAAACTGGTAAATATTATTTATTTATTTGATTTAAGTGCCATTTCAGTTGCATAGCTATAAGGATGTACATAACATTGTGTTGTGATGAATCATTTTTCATGCCACATCAGGTATGTGCTGAACTGCGGACATAAACGTATAGCAGAGGACAGCAGTTTCTCCCTCTCTCTCTCTGGTTCATATTAATCTCTCCGGACATCCTCTAGTAAAAGGTTTTGGGGGGCCATAACAAAACACAGATTACTTGCTTTACATACATACACACACACTTGTATGTGTGTGAAAAAGAAAACAGCCCACACACTCTCAGGCTCACAGAGAGGCCCCCTTCTATGTGTGTGAGCCGTCCCTGTCGTTGGCCCTGGAGATAGATAGCATCTGTGTGGCAGCCGACGGTCTGTCAGTCAGTCAGATGAAGAGCTGAAGAGGGTGTGTGAGCTCTCCTGTGTACTGCTGTCCGAAGCCTCCACACACACACACACACACACACACACAGTGCTCCTCTGCGGCGGCTCCATCTCCACCCGGTCTGTGCCTATCAGCGCGGACATCTCCCGTCTGGATCCCTGAGCTCAATGTCTTTTGTGAGGCCCATCCAAACTGATGACAGCATTCCTTGCGGACAGCGGATACGGCAGGAGATTGTTATCCCGCGTTGCCCGCCGCAAGCGGACACTCTAGTCACTGCGTTTGGACAGCGCGAGGGGGAGAGGATTATAGGAGTTTACACAAGTGCAAACAAGCTCGCCACTCTTCGCCATGATGGCTTAGTGCATAGGGGTGTTTTTTTCTAGTTTGTTTTTTGTTAGTCATAAATCACCACACACACATTCAGCAAGAACTATACACTTCGCCATCATGGCTTAGTGCGCTGGAGTTGTTTCTGGTTTGTTTTTGTTAGTCATAAATCACCACACACGCACACAAACTCCACTCTTCACCATTGCAACATAGAGTTCAGGAGTGTTTTTGTTTTGCTTTTTTGTTTAGCTTTTTTGTTAGTCATAAATCACCACACACACACACAGACAAAGCTCTACTGTTCGCCATCATAGTTGAGTGTCCAGGAGTGTTTTTTTTTTTTTTTTTTTTTTTTTAGCTTTAAGTCAACACACACACACAGAAAAAGATAGCTTGACTCTTCACCATAGAATCCAGAGGTGTTTTGTTTTGTTTTTTTAACCATAAATCCTGACCTTCTTTTGCCATGCTGAATATTGAGGGTCAAAGTCAAAATATCAGGCAAACCTGACTTCTTTTCCTCTGTTCTTACTCTGATGTAGTGCTTTCATTTTCATCTCCTATTAATACATATTCTTTTCCTGTTCATGTTGACTTCCATTTTAATTCTAATTTCCATTCCTCTTGACCTGCTCTTTTAAGTGAGTTCATCTCCAATGACGCAATGCTGTTTTATTAGCCCTCAAGTCTACACATTAATGCTCAGTATTAATGATGCTTTCTAATGTTACTAATGTGCTTCTTAATCAGGCAGTAATTACAAACAAAACACATGAAGAAAGTCTGATCTCATTAAATCCCTGCCAATATTTTAAGTCATCCCTTTCTAGAACACTGTATCAGTTCTCCAATGACAAAATGGGTGTTCCACCTTCTTGCTTGCAAGAAAATCTGAAGTTTATGTAATGGAAAAATATAGGGTCAATCAGTCCATATCCCTGTTCTTTAAGACTGCTGAGTGCAGATATTTTGACACACTGAATTTGACGAACCTTTGCAGACAGGGGCATAACATAAAACCTCTAAGGGCCTCTAATGGCCTCATCAGTTGCGCCATTTTGTCTATGCTGCACATAATTCTTTTGTTTCCATACAGCTCGCAATTTGAAACACCTACAGTATGATGTTGACTCACTCAGGGTAAACCCTTTAATGACTTGGAATTAGGTTTCCCAGTGAAACGTTGCTCTCACTTGTCAGGTGAAGAGTTTGTTCATGCATGGATGTTCCTCCCACCAGCTTCCTATTTTTGGAAGATCTCGGCTTTGGATCATCTGCTTTTGTTGGAGTGACTTAAAAGATTTGTACTTTTCTTTTTGACTTTCGAGTGACCCTGCTACCACCTGGTAGGGATAGTTATATCTCTTGCCAAAAGATTGAGGCTTAATCTGGATAACTGGCTGTATGCCAAATAAATAGAGTGATGTCCTCCTTTTCTTAGCTTTAAAAAGTCATTCCAATAGCTCATGTTTCCATAGTTGGTTGTGGTATGGTGCATGAAGATGTGCAATGACCACTCACACACTCTCTCTCTCACACACACACACCAGGCTTGAGAGGCATGTCACTTTCAAACAGTCTTTATTTACATCAGTGTCACTATCAAACCCCCAGTCCCATCATCCGTCTGCACAAAAGGAGGAGCACGTTGGCTGAATCCCATTGATCACCACTAAGCCCTGAACCCTCAAAGACCTCAATGCCATCAACCAGCCAATCATGAAGTCAGCTGACATTAATCAGCCAATAATAAAGTCGACTGCCATGAATCAACCGATCAAGTCAGCTGGTATGAATGAGGATGAAATCTGTTCTGTGAATCAAACCAGAGCCCTGCTATTAGGGATCACTGTGAGCTGTTGGTAGGGAAAAGTGAAAGGAAATTTGATACAGCATAGACCAGGATGTAAACTTGCTGACAACACCATCAATGATACTTCCCACAGTGACCTCAAAAACTATAGATGAAATCACATTGGATTTCCCCCCTTGTGTTTTTCCAGTGCAGGTTAGGGGGTGCATTAATATTCTGTTTGTATATAACTATGCCCCTCCCCCTCCATCTTGCCTCAGATGCATTCCCTTCTTGACAAGCATCCTTTACGGTTTTACAGCCTGCATCCCCCTCATCCCAAATGGGATCATGGGGAAGAGTCTAGATAGATCCGCTCATTAATACATGTTTGCTGATAATTCCATGTCCAGATAAATGTGTGACCAAATTTAAGTGTTAGTGTTAGAAGTGTTTGTGTTATTTCCATTCATTTTATTGTGTAAAACATGGTCTGTCCCATGACGCCTCTCTCCGGATCTTAGTATGGCCTATGATTGAGCTCAGTGGGAAACCTGGAAAATGGATTATGGAAAGGCTCTGGACCCTGTTCCCAGACAGACCAGCTACTCAAACAACCAAGCTAGTCTTCGTTTTGGTAAGTTGTGTTCATCATCATTAAAAACAAACCTGCAACATTTAGTCCCTATCCCACCCGTTCATTCTCCCCCTATCAGCTCATGCGTGTCTTCTAAAGCTCTCTGCCGGCTGTTTTTGTTTTTTATAAGAAACATAAGAAAAGAAAAATATCTCTAAAATAACGTAAGTACTGTGTTCAGTCAGCTTATACCGTGTGTATTTAATGTGTATATGAAATAGGTTCAGTGACTGTACAAATGATATATGCATAGAATTTCACATGATCATAACGTGGACATAAATTATATCGACAAAATTATTATTAGTATATCTGACACCAGCCTCCTGAGTTGAAAAATAAACATTATCCTTCATTACAATGGGAAAGGGACAGAGGGGAAAGAGTAGAGACTCCTTTGGCAGAACTCACAATAGGAGCAATGTGTGTGTGTGTGTGTGTGTGTGTGTGTGTGTGTGTGTTTGTCATAAAGTATGTGAAATCTGAAGTTAGCACCTGAAACAGGCAGTATACATATACTGAATATTTATTTATATTTATATACTTATATTTATAAACATTTCGATCTCAAACTGTCTCAAGCACCATATATATATAAACATTGTGTGTGTGTGTGTTTTTCTTACCAAAGGGTATGCACCAAGACAGTAGGAGCCCGAAGAGAGATTGGTGACTGGCGTTTTGATTTAGACGTAGATTATTGCCCTGGCGATATACTCTGCCTGACATCACTCAATAGCACCCATAACATGGCGCCTGTCACTTGCACTTCTACTGCCCGCGGCATCCTAGGTAGAAAAGAGTGTGTGTGTGGGGGGAGGGGGTCCCCCCCCCCCTTTCCCTCCCTCCTAATTAATCGCTTCCTTGTGGTGGGATAGCTAAGAATCCTCAGCGGTGGAATCTCCTCCGGCTGTTTGTTAGTGGAGAACACAGCACACGCCAGGGGAACAGAAAAGAAAAAATCAATACGCCAGACACGGACTTTAGTTTATCACTAACGTTTTTTACGCCTCAAAAAAAAAAAAAAAAAACTTTGCACCAATCTCTCTGTGCGATCCTACTGTCTTTGAAAATAGAAAATTAACAATTACAATATTAGAAAACGTACACAGAACAGTTTGTATGTTTGCATGGAACTAATATGGAACAATGCATACAAAGTACTGAAAGACAGTTAAGTCCAAGGGATGAAACACCAAGTCAAACAAGCCGTTTTTTAATATATATATATATCTCTTCTTGTTAGCGTTTCTTACTAAGCTAGCACCAGCTGTACACGATACAGGAAAATGGTTTGATATCTAAGTGTTTACAAGGCACTTGTTGTCCTCAGCTCATTTTTACCTTTCTCTTTTTTTTTTTATCTTCTCTTCACTGTTCTCATTACCATGCCCCCCTGTTATCCAGGCCTTGTTTCAAAAGCAAGCAAACACACTCTATTTACATCCCACAACACCAAGTTATGTTTTTTTTATTTTTTTTTATTTCCTTAAAGAAAAGTGCGCGACCAGTCCGGGGTGACGTGGCCTATCTTCTGATAATACTTTCATTCATTTTTTCTCTCTCTCTCTCTCTTTTTCTTCTTGTCCTCTCAGTGTCCTGTCTTTCAGTCCTACTTTAGAAAAATAGTCTTTAAGTGTTTCTAATCCATCCCTCTTGGTCATCATTTGAAGGATAGGACTCTTGTCCTACTGTACTTCCTCACACAAATAAAAACAATCAGAGAGGCCAAGGCGGTCCGACTTCCCAGGATCCTTTGCTCGTTCTCAATCAGTCCTTGCAACCGCTGACACTTCCTCTACCGGCGCCGGCAGGTGACGTCGAAGCATGTGATCATCATGAGGTGGGCTTTGCAGAAGTTCACGCGGTTCTCCAGGCGGTCCGTCACAAACTCCAGAGCTTCCAGGTACTCGAGGGAATCCACCTCGAATGTCTGCTGGAGGTCGACTGCAGAACACAATAGAGGGTAAAGTTACGTCACATTCGATAGGAAGCAAACTTTCATTTTAAGGTTGAGAGAAAGATATAGATGTACATTCATATTTTTTACTACATTAACCATGGACTAATTCCTATCTGAGCGGCTGCTAACTACAAACCTTTGCATGACCCATGACCTGTTGGATTAGCCCCTTGAGTCATTGATCTGCCCAAGGTTTCCTCCTTGGGGATTATAGATAAAAAAGAAGGTAGTTTGTCCCTGTCCCTGTTGCTCATGGATGTTCTTTGATGTGAAGTGCCATCAGACGTGACGCTGTATAAATAACTGAATTGAATTAAATAATATGGTCTAATTCTTTAAGTTTGAGGCATATACAGAAAATAAAACTGAACTGAATAATATATTCAGAGTTCAGAACAGTCATCCTAGTAGATTAATTAAAAATCCACTAATATTGCTTGTAGCTCGGCAATGAGGCTAATGCTGACATGCCGTTGTAAACAAGATGTCAAACAGTGTTTTATCTAAACGGATCTGAACCAGAGCAGAGGTTAGCCTCCACTAGTGGGTGCAACTAATAGGGTAAATGATGTGGGGAACATGCTAGCGCTACTCAGGGGGAACTTGTGGGGGCATCTGCTGCTAATTAGCACAATGAAGTGATGCAGCATGATTAGCACACTAATGTTTTCCATGCTCACAGCAATGTATGTGGTTATATGTGCACTGTAAAAAACTTAAAAAATTCAAGGCAACTTGATGCACAGAATTTGAGTTTACACAACACAAAAAATAACATTTCTAACCTCGAAAATGTTGTGTAAACATTCTGTGCATCAGGTTGCCTTGAATTTTTAAGTTTTCAGGCCTTCTTTTTTTTTTTTTACAGTGTGCTAACTCTAACTCTGCTAACTCTGATCCACATTTGGCCCTTGTCTGGCTCAGTTGCGGCCCAGATCCGGTTCTGATTAAGGTTCTTAAGGGTTTCTGGGTAAGGTTTTGCACTCACACTCGGTGGTCCACTTCTCGGGTTCTAGCATGAGGTGTTGCTTGGTCTGCTCCAGCTCCTTCTTGAGCCAGTCGTATTTGGCCCGCACCTCCGAGATTCGCTGCTGCCGGTGCTCCAGGATCTTCAGTTTGGCGCTAAAGTACACCACCTCCTGAGAACAAGACATGGAACCAAACAAAGAACCGAGACACACACACACACACACACACAGTCAGAGTCTTCTCAAGAAGCCTGTTTAGCACTCGAACGATTCCTGCTAGCAGGGGAGTGCTTTTGTCTGTTTTGTTTTTCCATGTTTTGAAATTGTTCAGTTTGGTTGTTCCACCTGGGATTTCAAAACACTGCATGTTTCTGGATCGGATCAGACAGTCGTTTTTTTTTTTCTTTTTCTTTTTTCATGACAGAAAAAGAAGCGCCAAGAATGCCTTTTGTTCAACTGCAAACAGAAACCTGGCAGGCTAAGCCTAGCACATCTCTAGCCCACCACATAGGAGACCCTCACACTTCCTGGGATTGAATTTACATTTCTATTTGGCTGCCCTGCAGACAGCTTCATCTACATTAATGAAGCCATTGCTATCACTGGCGGTCCACCATGACTGTCTGGAGCAGGAGCACTGACCTTAGCCACCACTCCAAAGCCTCCCCACAGTCTCGACTGCAATTTCCCTTTGCAATGGAGAGGGCCCAGATTCATTCAAATATATTATGACCTGGTCTGGCCATAGTAGTCACGAGCTGATCATGAGCTAAATCTGTTTATTACAGTAGACTATGTTCTATTTTGGTCCAAGCTATTTATGAGATACATCTGTTTCATTGATTTATTACTATGTTAGAGTTTTTTATGATTCAAGTGCTAAATGTAGGGAAAATCCTATCAGCACAGTTATGTCAGACTGATAACTATTGTTAAGGTGCTGTATAAAAAAAAGAATCAAGGATTCAAGGATATTTATTGTCACATACTTTTTTAAAAGATAAAAATGTAGTGAATGTAGATGTTGTCTGTCTATTGTGCATTAAAGAGAGAGGGTGAAGAATGAGGTTAAGAGATAGTGTAGAGAAATGGGAATGGCCTACAGTATGAAGTAAGAGTGGAGAGGCAACAGTAATGTCATAACTACTACTCCCAGTCATTAACAAGGGGCACCCAAGAGCAACAGGGGCAAGGAAAAACTCCCTCTGAGGAAGAAACCTTGGGCAGAACCACGGCTCAAGGGGCCAACTCAACTGCCAGAGGTTGGTGGAAGGAGTGAGGGG
>JAGFZM010001603.1:56013-69713 GCA_017657215.1 Limnothrissa miodon
AGACTGGACTTGCGGATCGGGGGCAGCGGGGGAATCCCCTTCTGTCGGGCAAAGAGGCCCTGCTTCGAGGAGGACCCCCTCCTCTCAAGTGTGGCTCGCGGGCTGCAAGGTGTGGAGGTCGTGACCCCGAGTCCTCTGTACTCTCCGCTGACATAACGCAGCCCTGTGGTATCCTCCAGGTCGTCCTGTCGGTTCAGACGGTGCCAGCCACGAGGCAGGCTTCCCGTGCGGAGAATGTCGGCTGAGAACACAGTGGTCGTGCCCTCGGAAGCGGCGGTGAGCACCATCTCGCATCCGTCCACCACCCGCTTAAAGGTGTCCGGCGAACACACTGCCTCGCCGCTGCTTGAGCTACACCTGTCCATGCCACTCCTGGCCTTGGCCGAGTCGGCAAGACGCTTCTCCGGCTTGACCTCACACACAAGCTCCTTGGACTTGCAGGTGTCACCGTCCCTCTTCATCCAGGGATCATCAAAGACAATGTCACTGGAGAGGGGTGCCAGAGGGCATTTGCCCTCCTTGTGTGGGCCACTCTTAGTAGGCGAGGACGAGGAGGTCAGCGAGGTCAAGTCCTGGATGATCATTGGCTTAACCGCTACGCATGGGTGGACCGTGATGGTGGCCTTAAAAGGCGACAGGTTGCTGCTGGTGGACAGCGTCTGGACAGTGGACACGGAGACAGTGGTCCTGCTGATGGTGGGGGACATCCTGCTCAGCTTCTCCTTAGTAGGGGTGCTTTTCTCGCTTGGTTTGTCAGCTTTGACCAAACCTGAGGACTCGCCCTCAGGAGCCTTGCACTCGGTAATGTTCAAGCTTGCGATCCTGGTCGTGTCGCCGGACAGGACGTCTTCGGGCAGCTGAGGGTCAGCCATGGCCTCCCCCTGGCCGAAGCAGTGCTGTGCCACAAAGCTGTGGCAGGACTGCTCCCCGTCGCTGCCCGTGCTCACTTCGCTCAGCCAGGAGCTGATGGAAGAGCGGCGGCTCGGTTCCGGTAGCAACCCACCACCGGTCCCTGCCGAATCCCTCGGCATGCAGCCCTGAGAGGGCAGGAAGCGGGCAAGGTTGGCCTCGGAGATGGTGGCGGTGGTGGCAGTGGTGGTGGAGATGGTGGTGACCGTAACGCCGTAGCGGTCCAGGTCTTCGCTGATGCTGCTGATGATGCTGACGGGTCGCGACCCCGAGGCCAGGGCCTGGACAGAGCAGTCGCTGCTGAAGCTGATAATGCTCGTGGGTCGTCCATTCTCCAGTACCATGCTTCCACTGCCTCCGTCGACGCCACTGTCCACTCCACCGACCATCACACTAAGCTCCTCCACTAGCGTGAACACCAGCTCATCTTCTCCATTGGACTCCAGGGGGCGCTTTAGCAGCACCGTGGCTGTCGCACTCTTCGCCTCTTTCCTGCCACCGTCCAGCGGGAGTTGGGGCACATCGTCGCACAGCGTCTCGGCTGAGCCCGCGCTGAGAGACGTCGAGGCGTCTCTCGGCACCTGAGGGCTCATGCCCACGGGCGATGTCCGCGACTCCGGCTGAAGCAGTGATTCGGTGGATGACTTTCCGCCATCTTTGTTCAGGTTGTGGAAGGAAGAGGAAGATGACAGAGGTGTGCCTGGGATTACACACTTCTGGGTGTACACCTTGCTGCGCTGGGATGGCGACAGCGGGGGCTTGTACTCTGAGGTTTTGGTGAGACTGGCGACACCAAGACGGGGCGAGCCCATGGAGCGCGGCTTGCCCTCGCTGCTGCTGGCGCCGCTGATGGACTCACGGCTGTCGTGCAGGCTGGAGCTCTTGGCGCGCTGCAGGGGCACAATCTGACTGACACCTCCGCTGCTGCCCGTCACGCTGCGGCTGCTGGTCAGCATGGAGGAGGACTGTGTCAGGCTCTCGATGATTGACTGGGCCAGCTCGGCTTCCTCCACCACCTCACGGATCTCCTCCAGCTGCTGGTCATTGGAGAGGCGCTTTGGCGTAGCCGGCTCAGCACCTCTTCGGTCATGCCCCTGGGAAGAGGGCACAGTCTTTGGCACAGGTTCGATCTTGGCGTTGGCTCTGCCGGCGGGGACTTCTTCAAAGGGGAATTTGGTGACCTCCTCACTCCCGTCGATGCACTCCAGCCTCTCCTGGAGTTCGGCAAACGTGTTGCACTTCAGGCAGTCCTTCTCGTGCTTTTCGGCTTCGGCGCCCTCTTCTGGCACAGGGGGCAGAGGCTGGGTGTGGAGTGGCTGGACTGCCTGTACGGGCACTGGGGCCGACGGTCCTGCCTGCAGGGGCAGCTGGGAGGCAGTTGGTGCCGGAGGCTTCTGAGGTGAGAGCAAAGTTTTGCCAGCCGACTCAGCCTTGTTCTTGTGGATCGAAGGGATGATTGGCACAAAGTCCGGTGGGCCCTCGTTGTCAGTGAGCTCCTTGTCTGACAACGCCGAGCCATTGGGCCCGACGTAGATGACTGTGTCGCAGGACTGCTCGCTGCTGGAGTAGTCATCAGGGTCGCTCGAGAGGTGTAGGAGGGGCATTTCGGGGTCCACCACGTTACGGGAATGGAAGGTCCTCAGCTGCGTCGGCCGACGCATCCTGCCTTCCTCACATGAGCTCTCACCTCCAGAAGAGCTGGAGGTATACTGCTGTTGTAGAGATGGAAGAAATGTTGTTAATAAATGTCTTTGTATACAAGTTATAAATGTTTTATTATATATTTATATACATTTAATTTCTAAGACAGAAAATAAAGAAACTGTCATACCACGCTTACTTTGGCCTTCTTCTTTTTCATCCTCAGCACTCGTGAAGCAATTTGCAAGGTGGACAGAGTCTCCGAGAAGTTGCTGGGTGAGGCAGAGATGTGGGCAATCATGGTGGTCCTGCAGTTCATGTTTCCCAGGGATTCCCGCAGAAGCATGCTCAGTTTACTGTCCCTGTCATAAAGAAAAATAAAATAACAGAAATGGTAAGGTTCTTTTTGTTTGTTTACCTACGGTGTGTTAATTAGCTGGAAAGTTCTGTATAACAGTCTGAAAACTGTCTGAAATGAGTATGAAATAAAAAAAAAAAATACATTTGCCCTGCCTTGCATTGTTATACAGTGAATATACAGTCTAGTATATACTAATATACTAAATTCTACTTAGTAGTCTGGTTACTACAGTGTTATACAAAACATTCATTTCTATTTATTTCCATAAATAATACACTTCTATATATAATATACTGTTTAATATACACTTATTTTTGCTGTGTTAACTCAGTCCAAGTGCTTTGCACTGATGCTAATTGGAAGGGAAAAGCCATTTTTCTGCCTGCAGAGACTATGGCAGCCAAGACTCATTTGTGGCCACCTCACACAGCCACAATGCGGCCTTCTTTAAAACCACCACCTTCAGGCAGTCTGCAAAGCCACAAACTGGCCCAGATGGGGTAAAGATGTGGGCCAAATCTGGTACAGTGGAAGGCCAGTCATGCCAGTATAATCTATCCTGGTTTGCTTTGTATCTTAACATTTCTTTTTATTGTTGTTGTTATTGTTGTTTTAAAGTATTGTCTTTTTAACATTTATTGTGATTGGAAAGTGACAACAGACATAGTGAACTAACCACAGGTTGCACTCAGACTCATACTATTTTCTCCTTGCTGTCCACCCATGTTGTCAGGGTTTTATTTGGTGCCTAATTAAACATTCAGTTCCAGAACGTTCTAATTTATGTCCTATTTAAGATTAAGTGCGGGAATCAGCACAGACTAGGTTCTCTTTCAAAGTGCCTTCAAAGAGACAACGACCCAGGTACTGGCCCTGATCGCTGGGCTCGCCATGGCAACCATCTGACAAGGCCCGTTTCACCAAGTAGTTGATGGGTTTATAATTATAACTGTGTGAGTGGCGGCATGGTGCCGTCACAACATGCTGGCACACCATCTTTTACGCAGACACACACACACACTCAGAGGACTCATCCAACTGGGCTCAACAACCAGAGAGAGCGGCCATCATTACAATTTTACCCTCACAGTGACTTTTAGACACCTCTCTCACTCTTAGTACATTATACAGTATATAAAACGAAGGATTATACCACCCGTAATAGACAAACGTGCATCTACACGGGTAAAAATCTCTGCATTTAGTCCTAATTGACTTAAATGATAATCATTGACCTTTGCCAGGGCCTTACATTAATTTATGTAACATTTGAAATTCATTTAGGTTATCTTGGCACACTAGTTCCACTTCTTCAAATTGCCCCAAACCCTAATTAGCTCCTCAGTCTCCAGAGCGCTCCCTCCCGTCTCTGACTCCTGCGGTGCTTTGCAATGTAAATCCTCCATGATTAAATTACAGAGTTGCACCACAGAAAGACTCCTCTGTGTCTGTGTCTGTGTGTGTGTGTGTGTGTCTGCGTGCCTCTGTAATGAGAGCGAGAGAGAAGGACAGATTTGCCATGCTTTTTCAAAAAATTAATAATATGAACATAAATTAGTTGTATGTCTTTCGCAGACTATTTTAACATCCATGTCCCATGGTGGAGAAATGAACAGGTCGCCAGTGCTGGCTAGATAGACAAGGTTGTGTGCATGTGTGTGGGTGTATACATGTGTATAGGTGACCACTGCTGATTAAACAAACATAGTTGTGTGTGTGTGTGTGTGTGTGTGCTCTGCTTGTGTATAGGTAGCCAATGGTGGTTAGATAAACAGGCTTGTGTGAGGAACCCTGTGCAATGGCCGCCGGGCAGAGCCGAGAAGCTCAACCATGAATATGAAAAAGCATCTGTTCCCATCAGCCCTACTGAGCATGCTCACAATGCCCTGTGGATAGCCCATCAGGAGTATCCAGAACATTCCGTCCAATCGAAAACCCTATAGTTGATTTAATAACACTCAGAACTTCTTTTTTTTATTATAGGTTTCAAATGTCGGCATATGCATTATTAATTTATTATACGGTTATGCAGAATATCAAAAGAGTAAACTTTAAAGTCTGTTAGATGTTAACTGTTCCTAAATCACCTCTGAACGAGCTGTTAAATGATTATTAGGTTTCATGGATTCATCATCCAACCAAAGAGAGTGGGGGGGGGGGGGGGGGTTATAAAGTTTAAACAGTAATTACTCCACTGCATAATTAATGAGCATAAATCATATGCTGATTGCCTGTCAGGTTGGCATTTCAGCCTGAGGCGATCACGTGAAACACACACTCACTCACACACACACACAAATACCGAAACAAACAAGCACACACATGCTAACAAACATACATACGCACATATACAAACACATAGATAAGCACACGCACACTCACACGAATACACACACAAATACATACACACACACGCATACAAATACATACGTGCATGCGCACACACACACATACAAATACACATACACACACACCCCGAGAGTGGAAGTGGTGGCTGAGGTTGGCACAGCGGTGCATCTGTGCCAGTGGTATTGCTGGAAGAGTGTGGGAGGGTGTCAGGAAGTCTGCTGTTGGTGAAGATTTGTACTGAAAGCTTAGTGACAGTCAACGTGTTGGGAGCTCAGTTGGAGGTGCCTGTGTGTGTGTGTGTGTGTATGTGTGTGTGTGTGGGAGAAAAATGGATCTACCCACTTCTATGGCATCTCTCTCTCTCTCTCTCTCTGTGTGTGTCTTCTTTACCCAATTATAAGAAATGAAGAAATGTGCTTGCTGTGTATATGTGTGTGTGTGTGTGTATATATATATATATATATATATATATATATATATGAGAGAAACCTCTTTACTTACTTGTAGGGCCTGTATTGCCTTGTGTGTGTGTGTGTGTGTGTGTGTGTGTGTGTGCATGTGTGTGTGTGTGTCTATGTGTGAGAGACCTCTTTACTCCTTTACTCACTTAGTGGGCCTGTGGTGCTATGTGTGTGTGTGTATGTGTGTGTGTGTGTGTGAGAGAGAGAGAGAGAGAGAGAGAGAGAGAGAGAGAGACCTCTCTACTTACTTGTAAGGGATGTGCTTGCTCCCATTGACCAGTGCCAGGATGACGTTGCCCAGGGCGGAGAGGGAGAGGCACAGGCCCGTGGTGCTGTCACGAGGCTTACTCAGCACCTTTACACAGCTGCCCAGGTCAATCAGGTGCAGGCGACTCCGGCCGCCGGACACTACACACCACACACACACAGGGAGAGGAGAACAGCGGGAAAAAGATTGAGAGAAAAAGAGACAGAGAAAAGAATGGGAGAAGAAGAGAATAGCAGAGAGGAAGAAAATAAGAAAGGGGAAAAAAGAGAGGAAGAAAAGAGGAAAGGATAGAATGAGGAAAAGAGATGAGAAGGGAAGGGATAAGAAAAGGGAAGAGTGAAAGAGAAGACAAGAGGAGAGGAGGACAAGAGAAAATAAGGATGAGATTAGACAGCTGTGACTGAACTGTTGCTTAGGATTTAAACTTATAAGGACGTGTTCACTTGTGTCTCAAAAAACAATTTATATATGATGTGATTGAAGAGTGATAATATTTATAGAAGTTAAGACTACTGTACTGTCCAGTGTGTTGCCCCAGGTGAGTCAGTCTTTGAAAGAAGTACTGTAAGTGTTCATATACTGAAAGTGTACTCATCCCTATTCATAGTGTGGATCATTCCCAGGAGTGCTAAAACTTTCGGTCAGGAAAATAAATCTCGACTCCAAGGCGGCGAAGAGCGGGCAAATGAAAGAGAGGCGGCCGCCTGAAAGACTTAATTCACCGTGTGAGCGGTGGCAGTCGTGTCTGTCAAACCCGACGGCAGAGTTTTTACACACGCGCTGCATAATTCCGAGCGACTCTGTAGCTTTGATCACAGGGGTGTATTCACATGCAGGGAACATGAATGAATTAGCTCTCCCCCGGTTCCCCAACAGCAATCCTCAACAAGCCCCCTACTTCATCCCCCACCCCCTCAAAAAAAACAACACTCAGACGCAAGGCCCTGGTCTAAAGGGGGCCCTCGGAGCAGGATCTAATGCTCTCTCAGTCGATGCACTCACACACACATGCACTCACTCACACACACACGCACACAGCACATTTTGGTTTGGGCTCTAATTCTCTCTCAGTCGACGGCAGCTCTTAAATCACAGCACAGATACTGCCTTCCTTGTGTACAGTTTGGACGCATGTCAAGCCGAAATTCCACGCCAGGGCTAGACTTACACATATGGCTTCATTTTGGCCTTTCTGTGTGTGTGTTTTTTTTTTTTTTTTTTTTATTTTTTTGGCCAGCACAGCCTTGTCCACGGCAACTCACTCTCCTGTTCCGTGCGCTTCTCTGATAAGGGAAGTTCGTTCCGTTTCCTCGGAAACTGCCGCCACGGAGACCGACGGTTCCAAAGATTACAGTGTTTCTCTCGCTGAGGCACTTTTTTGTAATGAGTCACAATTTTTTTTTCACTTAATGAATGTGCCAGAATTTTGACACAGATTATCAAGAAGGGGGCTATTTATACGAGAGACTGGCAGTGTTTCAATGGGGCGTCGAAAAGGGAAAGTTTCTCATCAAAGTAATGGAAAGACTTTTTAAGCTGATGGAAGAGAAAAACGAGACATGCCAGTGGGGTGGCGAGTGGGGCTGGGGGGGAATGAGAGAGAGACGGAGGACATTTTGTACGATATTTTAATGAGCGGTCCACAACAACCTGGGACAGCAATCATCAGCTCATTAAAAGCACGCATCCTGATGGAAGTGCACAGACTCGGAGGAAGAAAAAAAAAAACAGCGGTACAGTTCTAGAACTTCCACTTGTCAAGGGATGGCTGTCCTGAAAGTTTGCAAAAATAGCTCTCGCCGTCTCTAGTGGAACAAAGCTTGCATTCCTGCTTTGCATTCAAAGCATTGTGAGACCCCTGACTGCACACGGGGCCCCTTCTCTTTCCAAATATGCCAGCCTTTCAAGAGCTATTGAGACACATTCTTGTAAAGACCCTCAGCCTGGCGTGTGCCTGTAAGCTTTATCTGGTGGGGTGTGACACATTTCAGACTCTACGTGTCTGTGTGTGTGTTGTCTGAAACTCACTGCCACTCTTGTTTGCCCAGTCGGTACATGTGCATATTATGGAGGATAGGGAGCACAGGTGAGATGTAGACGGGTACGTCTAGCCAGCCTCAATAGGAGCAAAGACTTAGTAGGGGCAATCACAAGGCTCAATGCCTTGTAGAGAGAGCTTAGTACTAGAGCTTGGCGTGGAGGGCTTAGCAAGTTGATGACAGGGCTGTGATGGGGCAAAACAACTACAGTAGGCGATCAACGAACACCGGTCATCTCAAATGGCTTTGGCATTGACTAGAAACGTTAGACTTGGGATTTTCATTGATAGCTGAGCAGGAAAAGGCACAAATTGTTTAAAAATATACTGTATATACATTGACTATTAATTTACTACTAAATGAATATTAAAACTAGTAATGTGTTATAAAATGGACAACAGTGCTTTAATTGGCATTTTGAAAACAGCCATTCATTTTCTGTCTGAAGATCAGTCTATCAGTCGTGGTCAGATTAAACATGTTACATGTTATGATGTCTTAGTCTAGACTGTTTGGCCAGGTGTTTGGATTAAAGCCTCAGACTTTTCACTTTTCCATGAAACAAGCTGAACTAATAGATGCAAGCATAACCTATGTGTGTGTATTTTTTGTGTGGTACTGGTAAATGTGGAGGGCAGTGTTGCGCGGGTCAACCCATAACCCGCGGATATCCGCGGGTTTACCCGCGGGTCGGGCGGTTACGGGTAGAAGTATTGTCGGTGCGGGTGGGTCCCGGTCGGGTCAAAAAAAGTAAATACGCAATGAATTTGGCATATTGCATTAGAGACTTTCTACGGCTTTTGGAAGGCTCATTGTCATGATTTCCCTCTCCTCTCAATGCTGGCAAGAGCGGTGCTTTACGTTCCTGCATCCAGCGCTTCGAGCGAGCGCCCGTACAGTTCAGCAGGTGTCGTGCTGGAAGTGCGTCGAAATAGGCTAAACCCAGGCACAGTGGATTCTATTGCTGTCCTTCACAGTGCTTCCAAACAGATGTCATAAATAAAGTCGGCCAATATTTTCAATTTGGTGGCTTAGATTGTTGAAATGTCACGGCTTTGTTGGCTTTATGCCATGATAATGTTACAGCTTGGAACAACTTGTGTTGGCTTTGTTATGCCATGATTATGTTACAGCTTGGAACAACTTGCGTCTTGTAAGCCTACAGGAAAAATGTGTTTCATTTTTGGCAATCCTTTAATAAAAACGACAAATCGATCGTTAGTTTTTTTTTTGGCGTTGTTTCATGCATAGACTAATTAATCCTTCATGAAGTTGTGTCATCATCTTTAAGGCGCAAATCGTTGTCATTTGGATACCATTGTTCCAAATTAGTCCTCTCCGCTTAACTGGTAGCTAGGTTCCGCGATAGTAGACACACTGGCGTTTTTTTTTTTTTTTTCATCGGGTCGGGTCGGATTTGGGTCACGGTTCGACCATTTTTTTGGCGGGTCGGGCGGGGCGGTTCGGATCTCCTAATGGGTCGGGTTGGGGCGGGTTTTAAAAAAGCCTGACCCGCGCATCACTAGTGGAGGGTGAAGAGCGTGTGTGTGTGTGTCAGAGAGAGAGAAAGAGACTTACTGCCGCCCTTGCTAGTCTTCTCTATGCGGTACTGGTAGATGTGGAGGGTGAAGAGCAGATGTGTGTGTGTGTGTGTGTGACTCACTGCCGCCCTTGCCAGTCTTCTCCATGCGGTACTGGTAGATGTGGAGGGTGAAGAGCATGTGGGAGTTGCGGTGCTCCTCCTCGTCGTAGTCGGGCCTGCTGCTGTAGCGGGAGGCAATGGCTGCGTCCAGGAAGAAGGCTGCCTTCTCTGCCGTGGGGGCACGCAACTCACTCTGATTCTGGAGCTACATTGGGAGAGAGAAAGGGAGAGAAATTTACATAAAAAAATAGGGTAAATCTTAGTGTTATCATTTGTATCTCGCTAATATGCTTTAGCAACACTATTTCCAATGCTTCATTTGGATGTGATTTTGAGAGAGAAAGAGAGAAAGGGGGAGAGAAAGAGAGAGAGACAGTGGGGGGAGAAGGACAGAAAAAAAGGTAAGATAGAGGAGGGGAAAAAGATGAAGAAGAAAAATAAACATGAGACAAAGTGATTAAAAAGGGAAAGACGGCTATAAATAGAGAGAGAGAGTGATAGGGTGTGGACAGGGGAGAAGGAGAGAGGTAGGTTACGTTCAGGATTGAACATTTAGCATTTTTAGAGTGTGATAGCTCCCTCTTTCATCTCTCTCACAGCACTTTTACTTAGATGCCTCTGGAAGCCAGTTTAACACTCAACACCAGTGCTTTTCACAGCTACTGAGATTTAAAGAAGCTCGGTGTTAATCGATCCATAGCCCTGTTGTTTCAGGTCACTAAGTACTGGCAGTAGGAAAAAAGAACAAAACAAATTGATACAACCTACACTGAATAGTGAAGTGGTAACTTACACTAAGTGAATGGGGCATAGTGACTTACTCTCTGTTTCAATTTGCTATGTCCTATTCACTTAACATTAGTTATCAGCTAGGTATTTAATTTATGTTGCAAAAATGTTATGTTGATCTATGCTGCATTTTCTCTTTGTTTGTTTTTGCCTACAGAACTCATTGAGTGACCTTGATCAACAGGGCTATGGACTGATTCACATCGAACTTCTCCTTTTCACAGCAACTGTAGTTAGTAGAAGATCTTTGCGGTGGAAAACTAAATAAACTGCCATGACTCTCTCAACAAGAGAGTGGAAAAAAAACAAAAAAAAAAGATGGTGTCACTGTGCAATCACGAGGGTATGAAACAGAGTTGTTAAAGTATTCATTCTGAAATACACTGTAGGTGTTGTCACACTAATCTTGGTGGCATGACTCATCACGCCAGAGTTTTACTTTTCAAAGAAAAAAAAAAAAAGAGAGAAAAAAAAGACATCAGGTCGGTGATGATAGCCACAGTCCGGGAGGTCTGTGTGTCTAAGTCTGCTTTTAATGGATTAAGTTAAGCCTAAATGATTATCAGTGTTTGAGATGATGATGAACAGTTTGGACAGACTGATAAAGCGTCTGAGACGGGAAATGGAGACACAGGAAGCCCCAGCGCTCGCAGCTCCGGGGTGTATTACTTTAGAGCCAGATTAAAGACGTTAAAGATGTTCACAGGGATTACACAGATATGCTTGTCTCAAAAAACTAATCCATTCAACATGTAACGCCAATTATGCTTACAATGATGACTTTATTCCACATTATTCATTTCACACACACACACACACACACACTTTCCCTCGCTCCTGTTCTGAGAAATTAGCTGGGGGATAATCTCTGGATGAGCAAGAAAGTTTAACCTAAAGACATAAATTATCGGTAATGGCATTAAAGCAGTGGCATTAGGCACAAAAGAATCTTGCTCAAGCAAAGACACTACTATCACCTCACTGCGTATCAAAAACATAGCCTTCTGCATGGCCCACCTCTAAAACCATGGCTTGAATGCGGACGCATCCGCTCCTCTGCTCCTCACCATCCTTTTTGATTCAGAGGCTCGACCTAGTTTCCTCCCTCTCCTACCTAGTCTCCTTGTAGGCTTAATTCAGAAATGCATTGGCTGATGATGTCATTATCATCACCAAAGAAACCTCATCATTAAGTTTACAAATAAAATAAAAACAACTCAGAATAACTACTTTCAAGAGTACAGAAGTGTGGATTTAACCACCACCTTTAACTATGATGAGAAAAAAAAAATCAAAAGCATATAACTTGTATGTCTTCAACAATCGTTTGTTGATTGGATGTAAAATGATCAGCACACATACTGTTCATACCTGCATTCCACAGATGGGGTCCTCGCAGAGGTAGACGCCTGGGGACTGGCCGTCCTGTAGACTGCCTGTGGCCACCTCGGACAGCAGGTCCTTGAGGTTCTCGTCCTTGCCCCAGACCTCCACGGCAGACACGCGGACGGAGAACCGGGCGCCCGTCTTCTCCTTGCGCTCGTTGATGAGCTTGAAGAGCCAGGAGATGGCACATGGGATGATGCCCAGGCTCTGGGTGGAGTCGTCACGCCCGATCATGGTGTAGGACTTCCCTGGAGATGCACGCACACACACACACACACAGACACACAGGACAGACAGAATTGGTTTAATCAAACCAAAGAGGAAACAGAGACAAGCTGTAACACTGGGACCAAACCCTGAGCTATGGAGCACACAATCTCACAAATGTGTGTGTGTGTTTGTGTGTGTGTGTGTGTATTTATGACGGGAGTGTTTTATCAGGCGCTGAGCTCATGTGTGCGAGAGCCTGACAAAGCAGGTCTCGGAGGAGAGTAATCCCCTGTCATCATCTCAGGATTCATGGCCTTGTTTTGGACCCATGTCGACATGATGCAACTGGGCTCATCTTGCAGCCAACAACTGACGGAGGCCCCGTCTGCAAAATCTACCCTCCGGTGTTTGGCTAGAGTCACGATAACTGACATAAACTCTTCACCGAGGACGGCGGTGGCGGTTTCCACAGGGTTCATTATATCAAGACAAAGACGTGACTTTATTTATTTGCCAGTTTTCCAAGTCAAATCATTTCCAGTTTAGTTGTTTTCCAATCTCATTGTCTAGTGTTGGCTTACAGTGGTAATGACACACACAGTTTCAAATCTTCACAGCATGAGGTCATTATGACAACTGTAATAACCACATTTATGTATACATAATAAGCACATTTCTGTGCTTAATAAAACAGATGAATGAGTGTAATAACCATGCAGTAGTGTAATAAGCTCATTTATGCATGTAATAAGCTTATCTGTGTGCACAGTAGTACATGTTACAGTGTGTAATAAAGCGTATATGTGTGTGTATGTCTGTGTCTAAGCTTATTCCTTCAAGTGCTTCTCTGAGTTTGTTCCCCTGCTAATTCTGTTTCCCATTCTACAACATGGTTCTGTGGCTGGCTAGCCGTCAACACACACACACACACACACACACAGGGACACATGAGGCATTTAAACGTCTGCTGACCCACGGAGCGGTTGCCGTGGCAGCAGCAGCTGTCAGGGAGAGGGTGTGTCCCTGAGTGCAGATCTGAACACCACCATGCCGAGACAGGGACAACATAAAAGAAAGAGTAAGAGAGAGATAAAGAAGGAGAGAGAGAGAGCACTTGTGCTGCTGACAGCAGGGAGAGATCAAACACGTGGCTAAACAAAGCCATATGCCACAACCAACACTCACTCCACACAGACTCCACTTCAAACGCGCAATGCCTCTGGTGTCCTCCGTGTGTGTGTGTGCGTGTGTGTGCGTTTGCATTAAACTATTGCTTTTTATCATGCACTCAAGTACAGGAAATGTTTGTATAAAGACACAATAATATGAATAGGGCATGCTGTAAACAAATAAGTTCTGTGTCTCTCTCTCTCTCTCTCTCTCTCTCTCTCTCTCTGTGTGTATGTGTGTGTGTTTATTAGGCATAATTAATATATATTTGTAAATTTGTGTAATTTTTCAGATGTTCAGATGTTTATGTGTGTGTGTATGTGTGTACTGAGTTACTACCATGTAAATGTGTAAACACTGTCAGCTATAAGCCTAAAACCTATGCATCTGCATCTGTCTGTGTGTGTGTTTTTATTAAGTATAAAACATTTATTTGTGTATATTTGCAGATGTTTGTAAATGTGTGTGTGTGTGT
>JAGFZM010001603.1:70655-82662 GCA_017657215.1 Limnothrissa miodon
AAGAAAAACAAAAAACTTTGAACTATCAGTGTGTGTGAACTGTGTGGTCGCCATAGCGATTGTAATGGACGCCTTGGGACATACACCTAATAGCTTGAGTGCTTTTTCACTAAGACGAGGGTCCCTTTGGAGTTGAGGTATTTCTTTAGTGCAATAGCCTGCCTGTACTGTAGTGGAACAACCCTCTCTGTAAGGCCCAAAGACTGGCCTTTTGTTGCCCACTGAGGCTTTCCATCTCTCTTTCTGCTGGAGACAGTGACTTAAAACAGCACCTTCTGGTACCACTGAGACCTCTTCACATCAATTAAGTCTGGCCAGGGTTGCCCGGAGAAAATGGATGCGCTTTTATTGGCTCACAGAGAACGAGTAAGAGTGTGTGTGTGAGAGAGAGAGAGAGAGAGAGAGAGGAACAGTGTGTGTGCATGTGTGTGTGAGAGAAAGTGTGTGTGTGTGTGTGTAATTGAGAAATAGATAGAGAGTGTGTGTGTGTGTGAGAGAGAAAGAGAGAGGGAGGATAATTTGATCCAAATGGCTTATGGGTGACGTGATGTTTTGGGGCCAGGAGTCGCAATTCAATTACTTCAGACGGCTCATTCACGAGATGGGCCCTGACACGCATTACAATGGATTAACATGTGGACTTCTGGTTAATGAGTTTTATTTATGGGGACACTTGAAATGTGTTAAGTTGTTCTGTGGCAAACAGAAACACTTGCTCTGAGTGACCGCGATCCACTGCCTCTGAAAGTGGAAGCAAAGTCAACAGCAGTCAGACTGAGTGTGTTTCTTTCTTTCTTTTTTTTTTTTCTTTGAGTGTGCCTTGACTGTACCACAAGGACAGCGAGCTGCCTGTTAGCCGCCCTTATCCTGCGCCTGACTCTTCACTGGGCTCTCCCCCGGACGCTCAAAAGGGCTCAAAGCCAACTACACTCTATACACTCATATAGTTTACTCACTGTATCTCACTAAGGACAAAGCAGAAAGCCAATATGTGTGTGTGTTTGTGTGTGATTTATCTCACCAAGAACAAGGAGGGATAGGCAATAAGATGAAAGACGCCACACAAAATGGTGCAGCTGTTTGTGTGTGTCTGAGTGTGTGTGTGTGATTTATTTCTGCAAGAACAAAGGGGAAAAATAAGGAGGAAATAAGACTAAAACACCATAAAATGGTGAAGCTTTGTGTGTGTGTGCACACATTTTCTTTGTTCTCACACAGTGGTTAATTTACTGCAAAGCTGGCGTTTAGTGATATCACCACAGGATCCGTCTCTAACAACGAGGCTCAGGCCAGTTTGCGGTTTACCAGCGGCAGGAAACCGCGTGTGACCAGCCGCCCTCTCATCTGACCACTGACCAGTGACGGCGGGACCGGAGAGTCCCTACTGTTCCCAGTGCAAATTGCTGGTTAATTTTTAAAACTGCGCTTCTGTGTGTCCCTGTGCGGGAGTGTCTGGGGAGACGGGAGCCCGGCCGTGAAACTCAATCAGCCTGTGATTGGTCAGGCATGAAGCCCAGATGAAGCCAATTCGACATGACAGGGGCTGAGCCGGCCAAGATGAAAAGATGCACAGAGAGGGGAAAAAATGGTGGGATGAGAGGGAAAGAGAGAGTGAGGCAGTGGGAGAGAGATTGTGGAATTGTGTGTATTTGTGTGTGTGTGTGTGTGTGTATATCAACTATATAAATATAATGTGTGTGTGTGTGCAGGGAGGGGGTGTTCTTCCTCTCACTTTCACTCCATTACTGACGTCCATGACGTGACACGTCTGCGAGGCGACAGTGATTTACAAATTGCAGCGGGAGAGAAAAGCACTGTCTGACGTTCATTTGCTGTGGCAAGACATACGGCAATGAGATGAGCCACTTAAAGCTATTAGAGCAGTAAGACACAAATCTTCCATCTTACTGCAAAGCGCTACAGACAAGAACTAAACGCATTCTGACATCTGGCCCCCTCTTCATGACCATTGTATGTATGTATATACACTCTAATGTATACACACTTATAGTTGTGCTACTCCAGCCGCTCCGAGAGGAGCCCAGGGTTGAGGACTGCTGCTGTCCTGGTTATAGCTGTGGGGTTGTGGGTGACGGCTTCATCTCTACACGGTTAGAGGAGTGTAGGCCCACATACACTGATGCTCTCAGGAGAACAAATTGCTTTTTTAATGAGGCTAGACAAAGGAAGTAGCTATGAATGTGTTTGTTTTTTTTTGCAACACACACACACACACTCACACACAATACTGCAATTATAAACTGGACAGCTAAATGGGTTTCAGGAGAATTAATATGTGTGCGAGGGTGTTACTTGGGCTTGTCATGCCATTGTTTTGTTATCTGGAGTCAAAGCCTGAAAAAGGTCTTCTTGGACATGTACATCAGCATATAGCCATTAAAAACGGCTGCTGCTGCTGCTGTTTCACAATAACAGTGACAGTAGCTTTTGTTTGTGTGTGTGTGTGTGTGTGTGTGTGAAGTGTGTCTGTGACACAGACACTGTAGCAATCTCTAAAACAAGCATCCATTGAAAATCTGGTTTGTATGATGTCAGTGATGGAATCTGACTATGGTAATACAAGGGTTAATGAATCTCCAAAAAATACATGGATCAGTTTCAGCATGGACTATTATCTGTGCTTTTCTCAGGATGCATACACATGCACACACACACACACACACACACACTCACCAAGTTTGGAATGGCCGAAACAGAACACACAGCCGTCCGCTCCATTGACCACAGACTGGATGACCTCAGCGACTGTGCCGGCGCATACTTCCGCCTGGATGCGAGGAACGGGGGAAAGAGTGGAGAGAGAGAAGAGAGGGAATGATAGATGGCGAGATAAAGAAAAAAAGGGAGATGTATCAGCATATCCACAGGGCTTGTTACACAGTGCAGCCACTCCTACTCAACTCGTCTGTGTACAGTTCACAACACAGAATAACACAGAACAACTCATGGAGTGAATGGCTAGCATGTTCTAAAAAAAGAGACAAAAAACAGCTAATGTATAAACTTGTATCTTGTGAATGTAGCAGTTTAAACATTAGAAGTGACATGACATTTTCATAAGGAAAAAAAAAACAGCTTTGTGTATCAGTGTTTCATCACGTTCTTTGTTTTAGCTCCAACTACAGAATCCTGAGGATGATTGACAGCTGAAATGAACTGTATTTGTGTGTGTGTGTGAGAGAGAGAGAGACAGAGTCAGTCCATGTGTATGCCCGAGGCTTACCTGGGAGGAATCGTGGGGGAAGGCGGCATCGAAAGCAAACATCTTTGGAGGAGCCTGATTGGAGGAGCTGCGCTTCTGGGTGGCACTGGATTGGCTGTTGGACGCCGGGTCCATGATGGTCACCTGCTTCTTGCGAGGGTCCACCTTCAGGAAGGAGCTGGATTCGGCCATCTCCGGAGGGGACACGGGACAAATGCGCAGCATCACTTTCACCTACAGGTAACCATGGAAACCACAGTAAGTACTGGAAATGCGACCGGCTTGACTCTAACAATAATGTCAGCAACAAATGGCAACAAATGTGTTAAAAGTGAGAAATGGCAAAAAATGTGTTAAAAGTGCGAAATGGATTTAACACACAGAATGCTTCTTGGAAGGACCAATTGGAGGTCCCAGGAACTCTTCCAGTAGCCAGGCTAGTGCAGACTAACACGGTCAATTTCATTCACCTCCAGACACTAATCAGGGGACAAGCTAATTGCGACTAAATTCCTATGACTGGCATTCAGATGCTTTGCACAAAGTGAAACTATGTGAAAGTGTCTAATGCATCAGACTATTCTTTCACAACCACTGTTTCATCTAATAAAAGCTTTTAACCGGCCACAAACCTGATTCACGCAACATTGAGCAGCAGTGTGTTACTAGCTACCCGGTCTCACATCCAACCTGTGGTCATTGTCAGCTCCCTCCGTGTGACTATCCCGCTCACTTCCTGTCTGTGTTTACTACAGTATCACAAGCCAGCCAAACAGCCTTGAAACGGACTCAATATAAAAACCCAATATAGAGCAGCACTTTGTCATACTTCAAACAACGGCATCCAGGCAGGCAGGAAGTTAGACTGACTGACTAGGGGAAAAAAACTGCTGCATACTCCCCATTGTAAATCAGCTTAGAGACTCACTGACTGACTGACTAAGGGAGGGAGGGGGTGAGTGAAGCATCTGGGGCTCACAGAGTGACTGGGGGCTTCTGAGAGGGATGGCTTTGAGGAGGAGTTTCTCTTTGAGGGTTTTGCTCTCTTTGTGACACATAAATCTGCCTGTTTGCTCAGCAGTGCACTGAGACGCGCTTACCCGCCGCTTTCTCCTGCTTATATACAGAGTTTATCTGACTTAAACACCAAAAACGCTGTGTGTGTGTGTGGTGTGTGTGCATGTGTGGATGTAAGTGTGTGTTTGAGTATACAGTATGTGTGTGTATGTGTGTAAGACAGTGAATCACAAGCAGCGTGTTAGACATAGGGAATTAGACATGGGCGCTCTGAGTTTACTGTCTGCTTGACGACGCAGCGGCGACAGGAGAAGACCCGGCTCTGCGTTGTCTCTCCGTGCACTGTTTTGGAGAGGATTAAACTCACACAGCAGGGGCTCTTTTCAAGTGTCTGGATTACAGAGAATGCAGAGAATACGCCTGGTCCCAGAGAATAAGCACAGAATAAAACTTAGGCACAACTAGGCCTATTACTCACAAGACTGGGACTGACATCTTACATAATTACAAAATATGACTACAACTTACACTCCACACACAGTAGTAAGTTTTACCAGTGTTTACTGTAGTACATTTTACCAGTGGGTTTTACCAGTGTTTACTGTAGTAAATTGTACCAGTGTTTTACCACTGTAGTAGGTTTTACCTTTGTTTACTGTTTCACCCTTGTTCACTTTTTCCAGTGTTTACCAGTTGTAGTAGGTTTAGGTGTAGAACTGTAGAAGTCAAATAAACCTGTGTGATTTCTTAATCTTGCAAAAAAGAACCCTTACAGTAGTCCATACCAGCAGAAAGTGGACCCTGGCCAATCATGTTCCACTTCCTGCCTGGCCTTCTCCTTTCCAAAGGGATCAGAGGGCGGTGGTGTCGAGGGGGTTATGGTTTAATTACTGCGCGTTGAGCTTTGAGACTCTCACTGGTGATTAGACGCCCCCTCAGGGCAGGAAGTGTCATGACTCACTTCCTCTGGGTCTCCTCGAGGGAGTGGGGTGGGGGGGATTAGGGGGGTCAGCAATGCCCAAGAGGTCATCCTGCCCGCTCCCTGTTCTCTCCTCCTCCCCCCTCCATGCCCTGCCAGTCTGGCCGCCCTCGAGCCGATGCCATCTCACCACCACATAAAAATAACTCGCTATGTGAGGAAGTTTAGTGCGGCACTCTGCACTAAAACCCACAGTAGGGAATGAGGAGGCAGATAACAGTGAAAAATGGCAGGGATTTTAGTTTAGAGTTTTAAACACACTGTGATCACTGTGATTCAACGCCACTCTGCTCGGGTGAATTATAATGCAAGGGGGAGAGCGGACGTCAAACCTTTTAGTGCTCAAGACATGGGGAGTGTAAAATAATTCACTCAGAAAGGTTTTCATAATGAGCCACCCCCACCCACACCCACACACACACACACACACAAACACACTAGAAGAAGCCTATGCGTCGGAGCCGCTGATCCCCTCTGTTCCTTGAAGGGGAATCACGGGAGAGTAAATAATGGATGAGGTACAGTGAGGAGTGCCTAATTGAGAACAGTAACACGAAGATTGCAGTGTTCCTTGAGTAAACACAAAACAAGTTTCCTTTTAGTTGCATCACATCGCACTGACATGACCAGTGGATGTTTGATATAGTAACATACAGCACTACAGAGGGGTAAAACATGAAACATGTATTATACTGTAGGTAACTTACATGACCTTACAGAAATATGCACACTCTCCTACTGCACAACCCTCGAACCAAACAAGACACAAATAGAGTCAGAACACACACACACACACACACACACACCACACACAAACGCAAACATATTTTACACATATACACTACATACAGACAGACACTCACACCCAAACAAACATTGTACACACGTCTAAATGCAAACCTGTAAATGCAAATGCAAACATGTAAAAGACCAAGAGATTACTAACGCTATTACAAGCTGGGTCACCATGACAACTCTGACATTCATATCTGTCAGTGAAAAGAAACTGTCATGCAGACATATCTGATCTTAGTCCCAGGCTAACACACTGCTGCATTGGCAGCCTCTCAGCACTGACATATATTTACACACACACACACACACACACACATATGTTCGGAAGTCAAACACCATCTTCTTCATCTCAGGGACATTGATATCCTTTCCCAGTCCCAGACCCACAAACATGTACACACACACACACACACACACACACACACACACACACACACACACACTGATACGATATGATATAAATGTGTGAGTATATGAGTGTGTGGCTTGCTATGCGTGTGTGTTTGCATGCACGTGTGAATGTGCCTGTGTGTGTTTGTGTGTGCATGTATGTGTGTGTGTGTGTGTGTGTGTGTGTGTGTGCGCACGCCGGCGTGTGCTGTGACGCTTGGTTACCCCCAGCATATTGGGTGTGATGTGTCAGGATCTCAACCTGCCATCCTGACCCAGTGAAGCGAGAATGCGCCACTTTGCTCTTTCCACTGGCTCCTAATGCTGAGTAACAGGTCACTGTTGCTGCGCCGACGACGCCCAGTCACCTTCAGACACCTCAGATGCGGAACATAAACATCAGTAGCTCACACAGAGACAACTCTATACACTCTCCGAGACAACAACAACTGTATACACACACACTCGGCCCCGGGGGAAAGACTGAGGGAAACTGGCTTTTAGGAATCTTAATGAGTCGCACTCTAAAGCTGAAATCACACTAACTAAAACTTCAATGAGCTCATCATTTCTGACTTGAGAAATAGCAAAAGAATGAATCATTTGTAATTATCCGTAATGAATAGTTCGTAATTATGCTACACACAATATTAATATTGTATTTTGGTTTTGCATTTTGAATTGATGGTGCGGATGGGAAATATAAATGTGTTTTGATGCATAATGTATAATGAAAGTTTCCATCAGTCTCCAATTCTAGACCTCCATGGATGATTTTCAGCACAGTGTAGATGGATGCAGACATACAATGCTGTCTGTAGCCATGCCGTCTGTTTGTTTCTTCCCACTTAGTCCCCCTTTAGTAGTGCTGGCAGCAGCGACACAAATTGGCTTTTATTCTCTGCGTCGCGTCTCAGCGTCCTGTCTGTCCGCTTGGCCTTTTTTACAGTACACTACCCAATCAATAGCACAAGCAGTAACGGACTGAGCCCGAATAAATAGGACACATGGACAGAGCCATAGTAATTGGTTCTTTACCTTCTTTGAATCCCATTAGAGGCAGGCTAGCGTATAGACTAGCGTTTGCCAGCATGACTAGTAGAGTAGCATGGCATAGAATGGCGTAGCGTAGCCTGACGTAGAATGGTGTAGCGTTGCATGACGTGGCTTAGTGTTTGCCAGCATGATAAGTAGAGTAGCATGGCGTAGAATTGCGTAGCCTAGCATGGCATAGAAGGGCGAGCATGGGGTAGGTTAGTGTTTGCCAGCATGAAGTGTAGAGAAGAATGACATTGGGTAGTGTAGCATGGCATAGGTTAGCGACTGCCAATAGAGCAAAGTTCAAGCTCCCATCAGTCCCTCTTGAAGCTTTATGGGCTGGTCGTCAGAGCAAATGGCTGAACCCACCCACTGCAAAAGCCCTTCACTGGCCAGAGTCTCCTTGTGGAGCACTCAACTAAAATGCCCATTAACTGAAATAAAAGATGAAAGGTTTTATGTGTAATACATTTAATATAGAGTATAATGTATGATGAATGTTTGTGTGTGTATCTGTGTATGTTTGTAGTATATGTCTATTGGTATGTATGTATGTACGTATGTATGTATGTATGTATGTATCTATGTATACGTGTGCGCTGTATGTATGTGTATTAATGTTGATGATGCCTTGTATGTATGTACAGTCAGCTTATATGACACCATGTACGTGTGTAAATATGTGTATATATATTTAAATATGTATGTACATGTATGTACAGTTTAGATCTACATGCCTTACTGTTCTTACCAACTCCTAGTAAATATTTAAAGAGGCCTGACATATGTAGAGGCCAGTTTGATCACTGTTGTGAGGAGAGAACTGAAAAGAACTGAATATTTCATGTCTGTCATTTAGCCGACTCTGGCAGATTTCATAGATGAAGCTGTTGTTGTGTGAGAATAAAATGGGCTGCTGAATTATTCATGCCGTGTGCATTGTGGTTGTCTCTGACACTTTTTAAAATATCTCCCAAACTCTGAGTGTTTTCTCTTGAGTGTCATATCTAACCTATCAACTCGGTTGATGTTCGTGAGAACATTCCAGTCAGGGAGGCGGCGTAGAGACACGCTGACAAACAGTTGCCTGAGCTGAGCTCTTTTTGGACGCCTAATCTAATTCCAGCCATTAAGGCTTGGACGTCATCATCTTGTTAGCTCACAGGTTTGGCAATGTCGCTTAAGTGGATCTGCAAGAGATGATTTTTTGTGACGGTGGGGCACGGATAGACGCTCGGGAACTCAATGGTCGATCTGATCAGATGTGATCAGACGTGTATCCAAATCACATGGTCAGCCATGATCCAAAGGGGACTGGAGAGGAATCAATAACCAGGAATGTCAAGGCAGACAAAACACTGCGATCAATCTGTTCTCCATCTGAAATCTAATCTATAGAAAACGGTCGCCGCAGCCAAGAATTCGGCCAGCATTTTTACTTCCAAAAAGAAGAGGGATGCAGAAAAGGTCATGACTGCCTCTGCAAGCTAAACCTGAAATGAAAATCACTGCAGATTCACTTTGCTTGAGCAGTAATGGCATCTGACGCATCAGCTGGTAAATCAAACTTCTTCAGACGTAAACAGGAGTGTGGGTCCATAACGCACAAACCCAGTTTAAAGGAACCCAATCAACCCTATCTCTGAGTTGCCACTGGGTCGGGAGCCATTCATTCCACTGGAAGCTACAGGGTAACCAGTCAGAGAACCCAAACACCCCATCACTGCATAGGAACTACAAATGTGCAGTGGCTTTATGCAGGTACCAGAGCACTGCTTCAGCAAAGGAGCCAGTCAAATGTGTGCACCAGTAAACTGGCCAATCCCATGGACAACGATGAACTGCCAATGAACTTACAGAGAAGCCGATCAGATATCAAGCACCAATGCCCACTGCACTGGCGCTACAAAGATGAATCCCACCCCATAGAGCAAAACCCCTGTCCCGTTCTGTGCTGCTGTCGCTATGGCGCCCATGGAACAGAACCCAATCCCATTCTCTGCTGCTGTTGCTACGACGCCCATGGAACAGAATCCCGCCCCATTCTGTGCTATGGCGCCCATGGAGCAGCCACAGGAGGGTCATGCCCGTTAATTAGCATCTCTGTGTGACACATGCTCCATTCCTTCAGACAGGCAATTACAACTCCCTATGGACTAGTCCCACACCACTTATGACACTGACACACACACACACACACACATACACACACACACAGCCTTGCTCTACATTCAGTAAGCCTGCATTACATATACACACATTAAACATACAGGTATGTTCATGTTCATATTCAATACATTGTACACACACACACACACACACACACACACTTCTAAGCTACACCTAGTACAGCTACACTTCTAAGCTACACCTAGTACATTTTATCCCTTAACATGCAGTGCACCGGCTCATAGAGTCAGTGTAACCCGAAGGAGTGAAACTGAATCTTCATGTGTGCAAAAACAACAGTATATAAATGTCCAAACAGGAACACTTGTTATTCATGTCTGAATGCTCTCACACAGGGATGACGTGAAACAAAATGAGAATAAACAAAATAAACCTTAGCAATAAGACGACTCTGTGAAGGACAATGTGCCTCGTGGTTTAACACACTTCACATTCACATTACTCACAGTCTGAAGGCCCTCCAGGGTCATCGCACACACACACACATACACACAGTGCATATTTCACCCACAGAGAGAGACCAGGCTACAAAGAATATTGAATTTCCATACAAAGCACTCCTTCTTTGCGGCCAGAGGGACAGAGGCCCTCTTAACACCTTTATTTTAGAGAAGGCTATTAAAAATTGATTGGGCTTCTCGGGGTAATTTTTCAAGGTCACAGCGCACATAAAGACACACAGACACACACACACACACACACACATCGTCCATTTGATTGATGCATCCATCACATAGCCTGGATCTCTCCCAGATACCTACTGTAAGCTGGTGCTGAGACGTAACAGCATGAAGAGTATGAAGATGAGGGGGGTGAGAGGAGAGGAAAGGAAGGAGAGAGAGGAGGGGAGAAGGAAAGAGTGGAAGAAGTATAGAAAGAAGGTGAAAGAAAGAAGAGAAGGTAGATGAGAGTAGAGTGGACATCAAAGAGGATCCAATGGTGAAGAACACAGAACATAAAATGCAAGAAGGAGGAGATGAAAGGGGGGGAAAGGGAGGAGGAAAGAGCAGCATGAGAATAGAAAGGTAAGAAGAAGGTAAAAGAAGAACAGAACAAAAAGGAGGAAGAGATGAGAGGGTCAAGGCTCCAAATGATGGTGAACCCTTAAAGGGGGCACTGGAGCAAATGGGGGAGAGGGTCGGGTGGCTATCCATCAACAACTCTCTTCCTTCCACCTCAAAACCCTTTCTGTGCTGTTGGACTCTTTTGTGGTTCTCTGTGATTCTCTTCTCTGTAATGGGATGATCCATGCATCCCCAGTACAACTCTACACCATCCCACCCACTCAGCCTTGTGTGTGTGAGAGAGAGATTGTGTGTAAGTGTGTGTGTGTGTGTGTGTGTTGAAAAGAAAGTGTGTGTGTGTTGTCTCTAGCTATGATTATTTATACACCGCGGGACATGAGTCTTAATGTTGCTCCCTTATTAAAAATATGCATATAACGCTGGCACCACTGAGACATGCAGGCAAAGTGCAATAACGCTTGAGATCCGTCTGTCCTCACCAATTAATTTTAAAATAACACACAGCTTGCGTTTGCTTGGTGGCAACCGGAGAAATAACTACAAGACAGCTTGATATTGACTGCAGTCTGCACACTCCGCTTTCAGTGACTTTTGTGTGTTTGTGTGTGAGAGAGAAAGAGTGTTTGTGTTTGTGTTTGTGTAAGAGAGTGTGTGAGCAGTGCTGACATTTTAAGCAAAAGTGATGTGATGTCAGACTTCTAATCTTCACAAATATCTCAGAGCCAACACTGGAGGTGAAGTCATCTGGATCCATACCTCAAATAATATGCTACCTGCAGATACCTGTGCTGTGTTTGCAATTAGCTTGTGTTTGTATTGTATGTTGTGTGGGTGTGTGTGTGTGTGTGCACGAATGTGTCTGAGCGTGTGAGTGTTTGAGCATTTGTGTGTGTATATGTCTGCTTATTTTCATGGGAATGTAGATGTGTGCCTGTGTGTGTGTGCATGTGTATGTCTGGTTATATGAGTGTGTGTACATGTCTGTGTATTATCATGTGCATGAAGATCTGTGTGGCGTGTGCATTTGTGTGTTTTTGCATGTAAAATTGTGTGTGTGTGTGTGTGTGCATAGAGTGGGGGTTATTTGCTATACCCCATGTTCCTCTGATGCTGTCATCCATTTGTCCGATGGCTGGGCCTCCAAAGGCCAGCGCTGCAGTCCGGTCTCACAGGAGAGCTGACATTTCCACTTAGCAAATGCCAACATTTACATCTCACACACACACACACCCTACATATGGGGACACGGGGGGCACAGGAATGGGGAGGGGTGATCAGAGGCTCCCCTTAGACGCTTGCTAATGAGACACACACACACACACACACACACACACACACACACACACACAC